>CAKOAT010054044.1:547357-664057 GCA_932364175.1 Eruca vesicaria subsp. sativa
CTTAGAAACTTAGGCTTTTTCTCGACAAGTTCGGTTTCTATGACTGGCGCTCAATTACTAGACGAACTCGCCTAGGCGGTTCGATCTCTGGTCCAGCTCTATCAACTGAACTACGTTCGACTTGATCCTCGAAAGGGGTACGTAGGCAGCCTTTCATAAGGTTCAGTCCGAAATCATTCAAATCCTTTTTCTTATCTTTCTCCGTCTTTTGTTATCGAGCTGCAATTCGATTAGGTTTAAGGTTTTTATGTTGATAACTTGCTGACGGCCCTGCGGCCAAAGCCTTTGTAAACCCTTGTAATGATCGCAACGCTCTAACGCGAAATAGAAATAAGATCTACTTTTTCTTTAAATTCGTTTTATTACGTTTTTCATATTTTTCCGCATTTATTTGGTTACTTGTCGCTGGCTTTCGCAGAGATCCGGTTCCTCTGGAAAATTACGGTTTTCCTAAGTTTCCTTATTTAACGGAAATCGACAAGTGTGAATTTCGGTTCCCACAATGAGTTTTTGATAATGCCATTTGTTCTTACCGATGCTCCAGCTACGTTCCAGGCATTAATGAACAAAGTTTTCAAACCATTTCTTCGTCAGTTTGTTCTGTTTTTTTTGACGATATTTTGGTTTACAGTGCCAATGAAAAGGATCATGAGGATCACCTGCGTTTGGTGTTGCAAGTATTAAGGGACCAAAGCTTGTTTGCTAACAAGAAAAAATGTACTTTTGGAGCTTCTAAGGTGGATTACTTGGGTCACATAATCTCGTCCGAGGGGGTGGCTACTGACTCTGCGAAGATAGATGCAATGCAGCAATGGCAAGAACCAAAAACAGTGAAACAGCTCCAGGGGTTCTTGGGATTGACAGGGTACTACAGGCGATTTATCAGGAGTTATGGGAGTATAGCTAAACCACTGACAAGTTTACTGAAGAAGGATCAGTTTTATTGGTCTGCTGAGACTCTTGAGGCATTCACTAAGTTTAAGTATGCAATGGTGCATGCTCCTGTTTTAGTTTTGCCTGATTTTGCGCAGGTCTTTGTCGTGGAATCTGACGCATCTGGATTTGAGCTTGGAGCAGTACTAATGCAGAGCAAACAGCCAATAGCTTTCTTTAGTCATGCACTTACACCACGAGAGCAACTGAAGCCAGCCTATGAACGTGAGTTGATGGCCATTTTAATGGTTATAAGGAAGTGAAAACACTATCTGATTGGGAGTAAATTTCATGTTCACACGGATCAATGAAGTTTGAAATTTCTGTTGGAGCAGAAGGAGGTTAATTTGGAATATCAGAGTTGGTTAACGAAGATTTTGGGGTTTGATTTTGATATCTTCTACAAGCCAAGTCCTGAGAATAAAGCTGCTGGCCCATGTCAGTTTCTTCTCTTTTACTGGCTCTAACAATACCAACGGTTCTGCAATGGGAGGACTTGTATAAGGAAATTGCTGAGGATGTGCATATACAGAAGATTATTTTGGCTCTTCAAAAGGGTGAGTTGTGTTCTCCTAAGTATCAGGTGATTGAAGGGAAGCTCTGGTCTAAGCGTCGATTGGTTATACATAAGTCTTCTCAGTTTATACCATTAATCTTACAAGAGGCTCATGATAATAAGTCTGGAGGTCATTATGGAGTTCTCAAAACGGTGAAGAGGGTTCAGTGTTCTTTTTTCTGGAAAAGAATGTACAAACAGATTCAAAGTTATGTTGTGGAGTGTGCAGTATGCCAGACACACAAACACTCTACACTCTCTCATGCAGGCTTACTACAACCACTTCCTATTCCGGAGCAGATTTGGGAAGACATCAACATGGGCTTCATAGAGTGGTTACGTACTTCGAATGGCTATAATGTCATTTTGGTGGTCATTGATCGTTTGAGTAAATATGCTAATTTCTTGGGTCTAAAACATCCATTCACTGCACTGGATGTTGCGAAGAAGTTTGTGTCTGAGGTGGTCAAGTTGCATGGTTTTCCACGGAGTACTACTTCAGACAGAGATAAGATTTTCTTGAGTTCTTTCTGGTCTGAGACATTTCGTTTGGCTGGAACTAAGCTGCAATACAGTACTGCATTTCATTCACAAACTGATGGTCAATCTGAGGTCCTTAATCGTTGCTTGGAGACATATTTGAGGTGTTTTTCTTCGACTCAATCTAGGACGTGGCATTATTATATTGTGTGGGCTGAACTCTGGTACAATACTATGTATCATGTCGCTGAAAACGACTCCATTTAAGGTGGTTTACGGTCGAGAACCTCCTCCGATATTGCGTTATGAGTCAGGGTCGACAGTTAACTTTGAATTGGAAAGAGCTTACAAGATCGAGATGCAGTATTGGAGTCATTGAAACGAACACTAGCTCGTGCTCAGGATGTGATGAAAGCTCAAGCTGATAAGTCTAGAAGGGAGGTGCAGGTGAATGTCGGAGATATGGTGTATTTGAAGTTACAACCTTATCGGCAGAGATCTATGGGTACTCGTTTCTGTCAGCAGTTAGCAGCCAAATTTTACGGACCTTACCAAGTCTTAGAGAGGATTGGTGCTACTGCTTACAAACTTCTCTTACCGTCTGAGGTTCGGATCCACCCTGTGTTTCACATTTCACAATTGAAATTGGCTCTAGGTCAGCAGGAACAGTGTCAGGCCTTACCTCCAGGGATTATTACTGAGGCAGAGGAACCTCTTGTCCCGGAAGATGTGTTGGAGAAACGCTATAACATGGATGGTGAACTGGAGTTGTTGGTGAAATGGCAGGGGAAGTCTTTTTTCGAGAATTCATGGCTGTTGTATCAGGAGTTCATCGATCGTTTTCCTGATTACCAGCTTGAGGGAAAGCTGGATTTTGTTAGGGGGAGTATTAATAGGTTCCGAAAGGCATACGTTAGGAGAAGGAAGAGGAATGTCGCTTGTGGAGCAAGTAAAAGGGCTGAAGATATTAATTCGCAAAGTGAAGAAGAGGGGTTGGACACTTCCGTTTGAGAAAGAAGGTTTGAGACGAGGGAGTTTTAATTCAAATAAAGGAGTGGAGTTGGAAGCGTTGGAGTAAGACAAAGTCTTTGCCGTTAGACTTCTAGCCGTTGCTTATATTCGGTTGTTAGATCATTAATAGAGTTTTATGCTTTGTATGTTGTTAATCTCAGACGCTATGAGTCTTGAGTACACAGTCGCCATGAGACTGACGATAGAGATGAACTCGTGATGAGAGTGAATCAATATCGTGCTACAAACTTGTGATTCTCTTTTCATTCATCAATAAAAGTAGTTACAATTCTCTTTACATTACCGGATAAGTACAATCTATCAGAGGATCATATTCCATTAGAGGAAAAGGTTTTCATCAACAAATTTCTGTTATATCAAGCTTCATATGGATCCTCCTCTGGCTCTGTAGTGTGTCAAATTTGTGGAAAATCAGGTCATCCTGCTCTAAGATGTTGGCACAGATTCAACAACAGCTATCATGATGAAGACCTTCCCTCTGCTCTGGTTGCCATTTGAATAACGGATATCACAGACTCTACAGGTCATGAGTGGGTGACTGATAGTGGAGCCTCTACTCACATCACCAACAATCACCAAGTCTTACACCAGTCTCAGCCGTATCAAGGTTAAGGCACAGTGATGTTAGCAGACGGTAATTACCTCCCAATTACTCACACATGATCAGCGACCCTTGCTTCTACGTCAGGTAACTTACCACTCACTGATGTTCTTGTATGTCCCAGTATTGCTAAATCATTGTTATCAGTATCCAAACTCACTAGAGACTATCCATGTACGTTTGAGTTTGACTGTGATGGTATTCATATTAATGATAAGGCATCAAAGAAGCTTCTGGTTCTAGGAAACTTCAATAATGGTCTCTATAGTCTGGAAGAACCTTTATTTTCTTCCAGACAACAAAGTGCTAGTGATATGGTGTGGCACATGCGTTTGGGACATCCTCATGCGCAATTTCTACAACTTCTTTCAAAGTTTAACCTTATTAAAATAAACAAGATCATCAAGTCGGTGTGTGAAACTTGTCAGCTAGGGAAAAGCGCAAGACTTCCTTTTTCTGCTTCTTTTATTGCTTCTAGATGTTTAGAGAGGATACACTGTGATTTGTGGGGACCTTCTCCCATAGTGTTCAGATATTATGTAGTGTTTATTGACAATCAATCTCGTTTCTCTTGGATCTATCCATTAAAGTTAAAGTCTAATTTTTACTCCACATTCAAAGCATTTCAAGAGCTAGTTGAAAATCAGTTTCAGTGCAAGATTGGGTCTTTTCAATGCGATGGTGGAGGAGAGTTCTTAAGCTCTCAATTTCTGCAACACCTCAAGGTAAAAGGCATAAAACAGCTGATACCTTGTCCACATACACCACAGCAAAATGGTCTTGCAGAAAGAAAGCATAGACACATCACTGAGTTGGGGCTGTCCATGTTGTTTAAGAGTAAAATTCCTCATAAATTTTGGGTGGAAGCCTTCTTTACTACAAATTATCTGATATATTTGCTTTATACATCAACAAATGAAGACTCTGCATTTCCTTATCAACGTTTGTTTGGTAAACAACCAGATTATACTTCTCTAAGGACGTTTGGAAGTGCTTGCTTTCCAATGCTTAGGGATTATGCTCAAAATAAATTTGATCCAAGGTCATTGAAGTGTGCTTTTCTGGGTTATAGTAGCAAGTATAAGGTATATATAGATGCCTATACAGGGAGAGTATATATCACTAGGCATGCTATATTTGACGAGCTTCGGTTTCCTTTTTCTGAAGAATATCACAATCTTATTGCTCCAGCGAACACTCCACTGTTGAAAGCTTGGCACAAAAGTTATATGGCTAAGACAAATGTGTCAGTTACTTCTCCTTCTTCGTCTCAGAACACTGTAGGAATCAGATTTGGCACCGTTAGCATGCCACCTTGCTTCACAGAATGAGATTTTCCTCCTATATCTTCTACAAGAGTCCAAAATAACATCAGTCGTCAAAGTGTTTCGGTTCTGCCTCAGGAAGATATTCAACGTTCACCTCTGATTACACCAGGAACTGCCATTTAAGAGAATAATAATGTCTCTAACACACCTGCAAGTGTCTCTGAGGAAGAACCTCAAAACTCTGTTCCTGCAGTTGTCTCGTCTGATGGTACTACAGAGAAAAACACAGGAAGCGTACCAGTCACGATCCAAGCTATACCTCCCCCAACTAATACACATTCTATGGTTAAAAGGTCTAAAGTGGGAGTTTATAAGCCAAATACAAGATATGTGTTGCTCACTCAAAAGACTGCATTTCCCACACCAAGAACAGTAACTTAAGCTTTGAAGCATCCTGGTTGGAACAAGGCGATGACTGTGAAGTTCGACAATTGTCAAGAAACTAAAACATGGAGCTTAGTCCCTTACTCACCGGATATGCATGTCTTAGGAAGCAGATGGATTCACCGAATCAAACTAAATGCTGATGGAACTTTGGATACGTTGAAATCAAGAATTGTAGCTCAGGGAAACACTCAAGAAGAAGGTATATAATATTTGGAAACCTATAGCTCCGTGGTAAGAACTGCGACTGTTCGGTTAGTGCTTCACTTTGCCACCATTATGCAGTGGAAAATTAAGCAAATGGATGTGCAAAATGCTTTTTTTACATGTGGACTTAACCGAAACAGTTTACATGCGTCAATCTGATGGTTTTGTGGATAAAGCTCATCCTACACATGTGTGTCTGCTACATAAGTCATTATATGGCCTCAAGCAGTCACCACGAGCCTGGTATGACAAGTTCAGTAACTATCTACGTGATTTTGGGTTTGTATGCAGCAAGAAAGATCCCTCTCTCTCTTCATTTATTCTAAAAGAAAGGATCTTATCATGCTCTTACTGTACGTCGATGACATGATATGCACAGGTAATAGCTCCAGTACATTGCAAAAGCTTCTTGAACAACTGCATAAAGAGTTTCGTATGAAAGACATGGGACAGATGAGTTATTTCTTAGGACTGCAAACTCATTTTCATGAAGATGGGCTGTTTATTAATCAACAGAAGTATGCACAGGATATTTTATCTATTTCGGGAATGCCAGACTGCTCTGCAATGCCAACACCACTTTCACTTCAGCCTAATCGAACTCAGAATCAAGACATATTGTTTTCAAACCCAACATATTTCAGAAGTCTCGTAGGTAAGCTTCAATATCTAATGCTTACTCGTCCTGACATTCAGTTTGCAGTTAACTTCATTTGTCAGAAGATGCATGCTCCAACAGTCTCAGATTTTCATCATCTTAAGCGTGTGTTACGATACATCAAAGGCACAACTACAATGGGGATTAACTTAAGCAAACACACAGACTGCAAGCTTCATGTATATAGTGATAGTGATTGGGCTGGGAGTCGGGACACCAGAAGATCCACTGGTGGTTTCTGTACATACTTAGGACATAACTTAATCTCTTGGTCATGTCGCAAGCAGCCAACAATCTCTAAAAGGTCTACTGAAGCAGAATATAGGACTTTACCCGAAGCTGCATCAGAGATAACATGGTTGAGTCATGTCTTAAGAGAACTTGGAGTCTCCCTTCCAGTCACGCCTGAGCTTTATTGTGACAATCTTTCTACGGTTCTCCTCTCAGCCATTCCAAAATTTCATTCAAAAACCAAACAATTCGAAAATAACTATCATTACATAAGGGAAAGAGCGGCTCTTGGTGCAGTCACAGTGAAACACATTCCCGGTCATCAGCAGATAGCCGATATATTCACCAAGTCCCTACCATATCATGTCTTCACTAAGCTGCACACCAAATTTGGCGTTGTCTTTCCGTCTACACAAAGTTTGAGGGGGCATGATGACAAAGAACCTCAAAACTCTGTCCCTGTTTATGTTCAAGAAAAAAGGCTGAACAATGATAAAGCCCAAACGATATGGAGGCCCAAAACAGCCACTAAGCCTGAGCTTAAATCAACAAAACCACAACGGTCAGATTTACGTGAAGATGAAACTAATGGCAATATAAGACAAGCTAAAGCTGCAGATAATACAAATGATAAGATAGAGACATCAAACAGGTTTTCAACCCTTGGATCGTTAAGTGAAGATTGATAAGTGAAATATGTTTAGAGTTTTTACCGTCTTTATCTTTAATATATAAACATATGAATGTAACAGAGAAACTCAAGAAAAGATTAATAAGAGAAAATGTTTTTCTTCTTCAACATACTATCTTGAGCTCTTGTCTCTGTTTTCATAAACACTCTGTACTTTTTTGATTAGTAGCTTTTTCTAGAAACCTAAGAGATAAATAGACAATAAATTAATTATAAATATTAATATTTAATACCAAGAACCTCAAATCCCTTATATATTAATCCTGGAACATTACAACATGTTTTTGTAGTCATGTGTCATCACCAGGACAATTCTTAGAATTCTTTGGAAAATCAGTTGGTCCATATAATTATATATTATACTTTTTATTAAACTAAGTGTCGAATTAATTATTAGTATACAAAAGAATATTATTTCTTTCCTTAAATAAAAGTTATGGAATTACCTAATATGATTAACATATATATGACAATTAATGATTATGAATAATACATATTCAATAACAATTTTTTAATTCGTTCTCTTTTTGTTTAATTTTATATTAATAAAAATAATTCAACAATCACATTAAGCATATAATAAAAAAATTATATTTTAATTTCTTATATGTTATATTTAAAATTTTTTGAAACGACTACAAATTACTAAAAATTGTAAAAGTTCTACACTGAAAATATTTGATCAATGGTTTACCTTTTTTTTGTTCAAGCGAGATACAAATAATTATAAATCGTATGAATATGAAGTCTAATAATAAATATTCATATTATATATATATATATATATATATATATATATATATATATATGTGTGTGTGTGTGTGTGTGTCATTTTATTTTTTTGACATCAAAAGACTGTTCTATTACTCAAGCTTGAGGTGTTCTGGCAGCCAGACCGGAATAGAACAACCAACGTACAAAAGATCTCGATAAAAGGCTCGAGATGATTTAGCTAAAGAATCAGTAAACACATTTTGTATCATGGGAACATAGGAGATCTTGAAATCGGGGAAGCAGATCCGCAGCGTCGAGAGCTTTTCCGATTCCGTTGAGAAGCTTGGCCAATCTTGAGGATTTCTAAGCATCGCTATCATCTCCTTGCAGCCCGTCCCAAATCTCTGACATGGCGAACGTTGAAGCATTGATGTGTTTTTGTAGTCATGTGTCATCACCAGGACAATTCTTAGAATTCTTTGAAAAATCAGTTGGTCCATATAATTATATATTATACTTTTTATTAAACTAAGTGTCGAATTAATTATTAGTATACAAAAGAATATTATTTCTTTCCTTAAATAAAATTTATGGAATTATCTAATATGATTTACATATATATGACAATTAATGATTATGAATAATACATATTCAATAACAATTTTGTAATTCTTTCTCTTTTTGTTTGATTTTATATTACTAAAAATAATTAAATAATCACATTAAGCATATAATAAAAAAATATTTTTTTCTTATATGTTATATTTAAAATTTTTTGAAACGACTACAAATTACTAAAAATTGTAAAAGTTCTACATTAAAAATATTTGATCAATGGTTTACCTTTTTTTTGTTCAAGCGAGATATAAATAATAATAAATCGTATGAATATGAAGTCCAATAATAAATATTCATATTATATATATATATATATATGTCATTTTTTTGGACATCAAAAGGCTGATTTATTACTCAAGCTTGAGGTGGTCAGGCAGCCAGCCCGGAATAGAACAACCAACCTACAAAAGATCTCGATAAAAGGCTCGAGCTGATTTAGCTAAAGAACCAGCAAACACATTTTGTATCCTGGGAACATGGGAGATCTTGAAATCGGGGAAGTAGATCCACAGCGTTGAGAGCTTTTTCAATTCCGTTGAGAAGCTTGGCCAGTCTTGAGGATTTCTAAGCATTGATATCATCTCCTTGCAGTCCGTCCTAAAGTTCTGACATGGCGAATGTTGAAGCATGTTCTCCATTGCCCACCGCAGAGCTTCCAGCTCAAAATGCAGAGCAGACTCCACTCTACAATAGTTGCGTATACCCATTAACTGCCTATTTCCCCTACTATCAATCCAGACCCAACCACATCCACTGAACTGATCTGTAGAGGTCCAAGAACTGTCTACCAAACAAATATTCCCCAGACTTATGGCCTGGTTTTCAACATCTATGGTTTCTTGGAATGACAAAATAATCTGTTCATTTGCTTTGAACCAGGCTTGACATTCACTCTCTGAATAACGGGCTAGCTCCAAAGGATCTCTATCAATCCCTCTGAACAACTTATCGTTCCTAGCTTTCCAAATATACCATATTAGCCAGGGATAAGGATCCATGTCCAATTCCGGTTCTATTATGGCATTTTTCCTCCATAAGAGATAGTCCATATTCTCATACGTACTCTGAAATGGAAACAGAGCAGAGTTGGTAAGCGTAGATGATAGGGCCCAGACTTGCAACGCAGGTGGACACTCAAAGATCGCATGGTTAACCGATTCTTCTGGTTCTCCACATCGTGGATAGTGATTATCACATCTCATATGCCTATGATTCAAAGTACTTGTAACAGCCATATGTCATGTTATTATCTGCCACATAAGATGGCACATCTTCTGAGGTGCCTTAACCTTCCAAGCATGTGCTTGTAGCTATGTAAGACTAGGTTCGCAAACTACAGCTTCCTCCTCCTTCATCAATATGTTCCGTGCAACCCAATATCCAGATTTGACTGTGTACTGTCCATTTCTTGTATAGCTCTCGCCTTATGTGTCTCTACCATGTGTTGAGCTAATTTCCATACTCCTTATGAGAGGTATGTCAGCGGCATCTATATAGTTCTCGAGCCGACTCACATCCCAAGACTTTGTTTCCTGATTAATAAGGTCGCTCACTCTCATGTTCGGATGAAAGACCGGTGCAGATGGTGATGCTGGTCTTGTTGGGATGGTAGGATCCATGGATCCTCACAAACTTTGACCTCATAGCCCGAATGTATTTTCTGTCTAACACCCAACAAAAGTAATTTTCGTGCCGCCGATAAACTTGTCCACGCATAAGATGGGGAACTAATGGTGAGCTGACGCAAAGGCGAGCTCATTCTATAATACCGGCCTCTTAAGACTCCGAGCTACCAAAGAGTCTGGATGTTTTACCAATCTCCACAGCTGTTTTGCCAACAAAGCTAGGTTAAACTCGTGAATCATTCTGAACCCAATCCCTCCTTCCTCTTTAGATAAACATAATTTATCCCATGTTGACCAATGTATTCCACGTTTAGGGGGGTTCGAACTCCACCAGAACTATGCAATGGCACTAGCTAGAGCATCACATATCTCCAACGGGAGAAGAAAGCAGGACATTTCATAAGTTGGGAGCGCTAACAGGATCGACTTGATCATAAATTCCTTCCCACCCTTTGATAACCATTGGCCCATCCATCCATTCACTCGATTCCTTAATTTATCTCTTAAAAAAGAAAAGAGCTTGCATTTGGATCCGCTTATGTCCTCTGGAATTCCTAAATATGTTCCCATTCCGCCTTCATTCTGAATCCCAAGAGTGTCTTTGATCTCTTGCCTAACCTCATGTCCTATTCTCTTATCAAAGAGTAGAGATGACTTATCGAAATTAATACATTGTCCTGAAGCTTTTCCATATCTCCTGACCACTTTCATTACTTCTTCACATTCACGGGGATCCGCCTTACAAAAGAACAGGCTATCATCAGCAAAGAGAAGGTGAGATACCGAAATACACGCAGGCGTGATGCGCATCCCTGTTATCTTTCCTTGATTCTCTACGTGATTTAGAAGGCTAACGATCGCTCCGTGCATAGAATAAAAATGAAAAGGGACAAAGGATCCCCCTGTAGCAGACCTCTCTCCGGGACAATATTCTCTCTTGGCTGGCCATTCATAAGAACCTTATACTTTACTGATTTGACACACCGCATTATCCAGGTTATCCAGATTTCCAAAAAACTCATCTTTCTCATCGTAGCCTCGATGAAAGACCACTCCATTCTATCATATGCCTTACTCATGTCTGTTTTAATGGTCATCCTCTTATTGCGTCCACTTGGTTTGGTCCTTAAAGCATGGAAAATCTCCTGAGCAATCATAATGTTGTCAGATTTCTGTCTTCCAGCAACAAAGACTGACTGGGTTTCGGAAATCCGATCTGGTAAGACTTTTTTCAACCTCTGGCATAAGACCTTAGAGATTCTCTTGTAGCTAACGTTACATAAGCTGATGGGACGTAGCTGGCTCATCTGATTAGGCTTTTCTACTTTTGGGATGAGACATATGTTTGTATCGTTTAGACCAGGAGGAAACGTGCCTTCAAACAGGAATTGATTAACCATAAGAGTTAGATCATCTTTACAATATCCCAATATTTCTGATAGAAAAGCGCCATCATTCCATCTTGCCCAGGGGCCTTTTCTGGATGCATCGCGAAAGAGCCAATTTAACCTCCCATTCTGTGACTGGTGCCGTTAGCCTATCATTGTCTGTTGATGTAATGGTCGTAGATACTTCAGATAGCGCCTCCTCTATCTTCTATGGATTTGATGATTGGAATATATGTCTAAAATATCTTGTAGCAATGGCTACAAGTCCATCCTCATCCTCAACAACATTTCCATCTTCATCGAGTAATTGTGTGATACTGTTTCTTGCTCTTCTCTGTTTTGTTAGGGCGTGAAAAAAATTTGTGTTCCTATCTCCTTCTCTTAACCAAAACACCCTACATTTCTGCTTCCAAAACATCTCCTCCACCTTAAGAGCGCCAGACAGTTCCTTTAGGGCTGCCGCAATCTCCTCGGTAGTGGCATCATCATTAGAGGATAATTAGTCGACTTTTTCTTTTAGCTCCTCCACACTCCTCTCAGCATTCAGATTATGTTGTCTCTTCCAGTCACCTAAGGCTTCCCGACAACTTGCAATATGCTCCATAATACTTGCATCTGGTGGTAAATCCGGTGATTTCCACCCATCAAGAATGATTTTCCTAAGATCCTCATTGTCTAGCCATCTCTTGTCGAATTTAAAATATTCCGATCTCCTCGGTTTCTTTTTGAGGATATCTGCTAAGATTGGACGATGGTCCGATCCCCAAAGCCTCATGTATGTAACTTTTGCATGTGTGAACTTTTCATGCCAATCCTCATTCCCAACAGCTCTGTCCAGAAGACATCTAACTGTAACTCTCCCTGCTCTTTTTCCGACCCAAGATAGCATATTTCATGTAAAAGGAAAATCTATCTGAGCGTTGTCTGCCTCCTTCCTTCTCCTCATGGCAGGTAATTTCATTAAAATCACCTATCGTAAACCAAGGCCCGTTTCGTGTTGTTGAGAAACACGTAAGACGTTCCCAGACTAAGTCTCTTCGTTCTAGTACATGATCCCCATAAACAAACATCATGTAAACTTTGATTCCATCAATGATTGCCTCGATGTCAATCATTCTGTTATTATAAAATAAAACCTTAACTTGAAAATCATCCATAAAAATAAAGCTAAACCGCCGCTGAGTCCAAGTGGCTCAACGGTAAACAAACGATCAAATCCTAAGTCGGACTGAATGTCTTGCAACAGCAGCCTCATATTCTTTGTCTAAAAAAGAAACACAAGTCATGGGCGATGCTTCTGACACATCTCCTTAAGGCGTCGAACTGTGAGGTCGTTTCCTATCCCTCGACAGTTCCAACTGATTGTCCTCATGGATGATTTGGGGATGGATTTTTGGAACCCATCAAACCATCACTCTTGGTTGAGATACTGCGTGTAGACTTGTTACTGTGACGAGGACGCTTGGCCTTATCTTTCTCTCCTTGTGCTTTATGTGCAATCGATATGATCGATCGCATCCGTGGAGAACCTCTACGGAGGGATTCAGATTTCTTAGGATGACTCCCAATGGGGGATTCATTCTGCTTCCTCTCCTTGCGTGCTTAAGCTTCTTAGTATCCGCAGTCGAAGTGGAGGATATGTCCGCCTTAGAGGAATGTGTCTTGCCACCTAAATCTGTTAGCTCTTCATCAAATAAATCATCATCTTGCAACTCCTCTATCTGCATATCCCTTTTCGCCTCCGGCTCTTCCATATCGCATAGTGCCTCAATCATTTGATCATTCTCTATCTCATGAATTCCTTTTGAAGAGAATGTAAGTGAACGTGCAGCACTCTTGTTTCTGAAAGTTACATTCTCATCTATGGGTTCATATGCTGCTGGAGAAACAATGGTACTCGCCAATCTTCTATTACTCCTTTCCTCTCCACTCATGCGTTCCTCTTGAAGATGGGTATCCTGACGCTGGTTTCTTGTCAAGCATTGCACTTGTTTATTTCTTGTAGATGTCTGTTCCTAAGGAACAGTCGATGTTTGAACGACATCACTCGATTGAGGCAGCACTCGATGTTTGTCATTGAAAGCTCTCAGCTCCCGAGATTCATTATGGAGTAAAGAAGGAGACCTATGCCTTGTTTTCTCACGCCATTATGGCTCTTGCTTCTGTGCATAAGGCCCGTGATTAAACCTATTTGTTCTTCACTCTTCTTTCCTTCTCATGACACGTTCAGAGCGATGATCACTACCATGACGATTCAAAGAAGTTTCATTGCTTTTGTGAAAGTTCCTGGCTTTGCGAGCATAGGACTCTTCAGCCGTTTTCCCTCCACTTAAGTTGCCATCAGACCTATCCTTTAGCTGAGAAGGACCATAATTCTCAACAGTCCGCTTTGTTGTCAATAGAGGTTGATTGACAGCGCTTTCATGCGGTAACTGTACTCGTGCAAAGACACCAGAACGGTTATTTGTTCCTTGTTGCCGAGTCACAACCTTGCTGGGGAAGTACTCTTTCTCATGGGTTAAGAATCCACAATGAATGCAATGCTTAAACAAGAGGTCATAGGCAATCTGAATCGTTACTTCTTCCACTTGTGGTGAAGACGCCATTGTCTTAAACTTGAGAGGCTTTCGTGTGTCAATGTCAATCAGCATCCTACCCTCTTCGAGCTCCAATGTATCCACGCGTCCAATTCGACCACCAAGTCCGCGCAGGTTCTTAACAGTCCAAAAATGCAAAGGCATCCCGGTCATCGAACCCAAAAGAGAATTATCCAGGGGTAGTCATCATGAACCATGGGCTCTCAACTCACTATAACAAACATACAGTAGTTATAATGGAAAGGCCTCTGCCTAAGCACAGTCTTGATGTCCTCTTCTGAAGAGAAGTTGAAAAGGAACTTTCCGTTGCCTAAGTCGTTCGCAGTCATACGGTCTTGCATACCCCATTGTGTTGGCATGTACTGGATCAGTTTTTCAACATTTTGCTTTTTGGGATTGAGTATCTTTCCAATCAAAGACATCCGAAACTCTTGCATTACTTGTGTATCCTCGTCGTCCATGAGTTGGAAAGGTTCATCGTCATCATACGCGATGCCCTTACCTTTGGAATCTGTCATAGAGACAGACTCGAGGCGTCCAGGAAGCCCCATACAGTAATGAACGACGATCTTAAGCGAGCTCTGCTTTTAATTTAAAAAAACAGAGATCAATGTAAACACCATAAACCAAAGATCTTCAGCGAGGACAGATGAATCACGACAGTCATGGGACATAGTGATCAGGAAAGATTCGAAATTTCAATGGAAATTTTCGATCTGAAGCACCATCGAAGAGATCGCCTTGTGATATCTCAGGTATTCATCAGATTGAATGGATCCGATGGGTGTTGCGTACTGAATAAGGAACCGGTGACAAATGATATGAGAACGAAAACAGAGGTTATCAAAGAGATCAGTAGCCGCTCTGTTGCTCCAGTGGTGCTGTGATTCTCTCAACACAAACAATAACAGTGATCTGTTACCAAAGAGTAACAGATGAATGAAGCTCCGGCTTATCGAACGAAATCACTCAAGGAGAGTATGTCAACGAAGGAAAGCGATGATCATACGTCGAGGAACGTATGATCAGTTGAGGATCACAATCCCAACGAGGATCATGATCTAGGAGTCGCCATTCTTGTCGCCGTTCTGCTGCTAGGGTTTTTTCAAAATTTACGTTACCATATGTGTGTCATTTAAATTAAATTATATACTATATAAAATATATAAATATGTTAATTTAAATTTTGCAGTGAAATTTTATGGAGATCTTAATATTTTAATTTTGAAATTCGTATTGGAACAATCTCACATTGTTTTTTTGTGATTTATTCAAATTGTTGTTAGAAAAAAATATACAAATTTTAATAAAATTATATGAGTAGGAAGTGTGAGTAATAAATATAAATTAAAATATACTATATATACATATGTAAATACCAATAACATTTAATTATATATTATATAAAGTAAATAAAATGATTGTTTTGATTTATTTACGGAAAAAAACAAGATTGTAAATTTAACAAATGTATTAGTTTTGATTTATGTGTTTACTCTAATGTATATATTTTAATGTATATAAATTAATTTTTCTATAGTTAGTTTCTAATATGTTATTCGATCCTGACAATCTGAGAACTACACTTCTTTAAATCGAAGTGATTTTTAACACTGGAAGCACTATATATCATTCAAATTAAATAATTTAGTCTTGATAAGTATTCCTAAATTTTTTTTAATGAAATATCATGATAAGATTCCAACATGAGACATTTGATCATTCAACTAATATTTGTTTCTCCATAATTCCAAATCTAGCTATTATAATTTATCCGAACAAGCTTATTATGATCTTAGTACTTTGAAATTTGGTTATAATCTGAACCAAACCGAATTTTGAACTAGGTCCAAAGATATCTTATAATATGTTAATATTTTTTTATATGTTAAGGTAATTTAGATATTTTATTGTATTCAAAAGAATTCCAGTCGTCAATCATTCAACGGTCTCAACGTTTTGGCTTTTTACATTTTAATTTATCTCACTGCTGGTGTATACGTAAAGAAGATTTTTACAGAGAACACTTCTATTTTAATATAATTTGTTAATTACCATTTCAACTACACAAATAAAAAATGAGTGGCCGGTAAAAGCCTTGAACTTAATGTGTAGTTATTATGATTGCAGTTAGAGGTAGGACGGATCGGATATATTTTGAGATATCTGAATTTGGTTCGACAGATCCGTAAAATTGCTATCCGGATCCGGGTTCGGCCTCTCCGGATATCCAGAGTCTGGATATCCGTAATAAAATTCGAATACCCCGGATATCCAGATCCGTTTTTTTTTTAAAGTAAAAATTAAACTAAATTTTAAAATTAAGTATTTATTTATTCTATTAAAAATTATTATTTTTCAAAGGGTTAAAATAAAATAATTTAATTTAATAATAAAATAGAGTTTTTGTTATTTTAAATAAAAATATATAATATACCTATATAAATATAATTATATTTTAAATATTTTAAAAATATTTAGTGGACCTGAATTCGAATCCGGATATCCGGACAAAAAATTTCACTATCCAGATTCGCCGGATCCGTAAAATCACTATCCGGATCCAGACTACCCCCCCCCCGATATCCGTTTTTCAGAACGGATCGAAACAGATACCGGATCGGATAGCGGATAATTAAGTCCCAGCCCTATCTGCAGTACATTTGTTTTATTCTTCAACGTATTAGTTTATTACATTTTTCTTCTTCTTTAAGAGTAAATTTATAAAGTTAAAGAGTAAGACAAATGCCTGACCAGCTTTATGAAGTCACCATATTGCTACTAAGTAGGTATGAGAATTTACCTTTAAGAGTAAATTTATAAAGTTAAAGAGTAAGACAAATGCCTGACCAGCTTGACGAAGTCACCATATTGCTACTAAGTAGGTATGAGAATTTACTACATCGCAGGGGACCGTCCATTTTATCACAACATCTTGGTAAAAGTTGTAGAAAACAAAATACACTGGCAAACTTAAATTAAATCAACCATGGATGTGGCATCCCAGTTAGTTTAAGCACATGCGTTGGTGTTGTTACGTTTCTTGGTTCGATCCACCATGGAAGGAATGCTTTACGCCATAGATCTTATCCCCATGATATCAGTTTCGCTCTGGATCCCGGGCCGGTTATAGACCTTGTCTCCATAACGTCCAGATAATCAAATAACAAAAAAAAACAAAAAATAAAAAACTTAAATTAAATCTCTACTTATTATGTCGTCTAGATATCTGTAAATACTAATTAAATAGCTGTAAAAATTCATATACACTAATGTTAAAAAAATAAAACCATATACAATCTACAATTCATAACTTTTAAAACAGCTCTAGAAAGCAGGTTAACTAAAGCATACCATAAACTATCAGACATGTTTCTTACTTCGTTTGGGTTGGCGTTGTAAATCAAACCGGTTCTGTTTCCTTTGCCACATCTTTAACAATACAAAAAACGCGAAATGTTAAACAATACAACAACAATACCATACAAATTTGTGGGGGCAGGTGTCATGGATTTTCTTTGTGGGTTTCTATTTATAGCATAACCACTTTAGAACAGTAAATGATTAGGAACAGAACCCAGAACCCGCCTAAAGTCAAAAAAAAAATGTAGTAATATAAAATACCCAGATTTTTTTTCATTTTTGACATCAAAGGCCTGACTTTTTTTTCACTTTCAATTTTTATATTTACACAATTTAATAAATACAATAGTCTTTGTTATATATATTATAATAATATTGATGAAATTAAAATAAATTAACTATGGGCCTAAAACCTTTTTTTGCCAAAAGACGCTTTATATTGTTAAGCCAGCCTGATTACAAAGCTTCTTCTTAATTTGGAGTGCATGGTAACAATTATATTACTATTTGAGAAATAAATTTGTTTAGTTGTCAACTTCTTTATGATTTTCGTTAATTTTGTTTATTTCTCATGTTTTAATAATTTTCTATATAATTAATTATGTAATAAAAACGAATTTATATTATTAATATTATCATTTAGAAAATAAGATAATTTTTATGTATTAGATTGTTCTCTTGATAAAATATTTTTCAATTATATGTTTTTGGTGAATTTGCTTATTGATTTATAACTTCTTCATGATTTAGATAATTTTGATTATTTGTCATATTTATAATATTTGATATATAATTTATTATATATAAAACAATATATTTATAATATTATTTTTTATAAAATAAGATAACTCTTATTGTTATCTTGAAATATATTTTTCTATTATAGAAATTAAAAATTAAGATATTAAAATTTATAGTTAAATATAAATCAAGCAATGTTGATTTGTCAACTTCCTCCATTATTTTAGGTAATTTTACTTATTTGTTATATTGTAATAATTTCATATATAATTTATTATATAATAAAACAAATTTAGATTAATAATATTATATTTTTAGTGAATTTGTTGATTAGTAACTTCTCCATGATTTAGATAATATTTTCATATATAATTTATTATATGATAAAACGAATTTATATTAATAATATTATATTTTAGAAAATAAAATAATTCTTTTGTATTACAACTTTTATCTTAAAAATATTTTTCTATTACAAAAGCAAAGAAAAAATTATAATATAAAAACTATAATTAAATATAAATCAAGCTAAAAAATTATAAATATATTTTAAAAATATTCTACTATTTGAGTGTTGTTACCAATAATTAGTTTTGAAAACATAAATCAGAGTTTTTTTGTTATTTTTAAAGTAATAAAACATGAATTAATAAATATTTGTAAAAATATTATGTCTACATATGAGGCTAAATCACCTAGTTATAAATAAAAAAATGATTAAATGTATAAATAAAAAAATTCACGTGAACCTTTACATAAAAATAAACTTCAAATCAAATGATATGAGGGTGTAAATAGAACAAGTCGATTTGACAACGGCTTGGTTAGACAAAAGCTTGTTGTGAGTTTGACTATAGCAATAATATATGGTTGAGCATTCTTTCGCTATCTATATATAACAACTTTAAGGTAACATCATTAATGTTAGATACGTATAAGTAACTGTCTTAAATACTACTAGATCTCAATCCGCGCAACCGCGCGGGTATTTGTTTTCATTTATTTTTATATAATTTTTTTTTACTTCTAAATTGCTATATATTATATAAGATGTGTATATTGAAAATGATGATTTTGTTATTTTTAAAAATAAACTATATAATTTTTAAAGTTAACATAAAAATATATAAATGATTAACCTATACTATTACAATATTAAATTATATAAGTTTAATTTAAAACATGTATTTTATTATAATATCTATAAATTCAATGGATCATCTAATTTTTATTAGCTCAATAAAAAAATTTAGTAAGCCTAATAAATGTTATTAGTGAATCTAATGAATGTTATTAATGATTGAATAATGTAATGTCATAAATTCTATTAGATGGTCTATTTTAAAATATCACACATAAAGTGAAGTCATGACTTCTCTTTTAATATATAAGATAAATTCTATTAGATAGTCCATTTTAAAATATCACACATAAAGTGAAGTCATGACTTCTCTTTTAATATATAAGATATATTCACGAACGTTACACAATACAACCTCTATAAATTAATACTCGATAAATTAATATACATTAAATATTTCTATAAAATAATATAATTTTATATTTCTAAATTGAGTTTTTTGTTCGATTAGTATATGATAAATTAATATTTCTTTAAATTAATAAAAATAAATTTTTAGTGTAGTCCCAACTTATTAATTTATAAAGATTTCACTGTATATTGTCAATATAATGTATCTGTTTTCATTGTTTACAGGTTTTAGGCTTTTAGCTTAACATTAGGTATGTGCTATATACTATTATCTAGAAGTCCATCTTTTAAAACTTGATCCTAAGGGTCTTAATGGTTCAAATGCATTCGTTGCAGTTTCGAAAGTTTGTGGATTCGAGTGGTTATAGTTTTCTTGTGGTTTTAAGAGATTTGTATGACTGGTACTGCGGTTAAAAATTGGTGTGTTTACGAAATATTTATGACTGGTTAACTACCAAATGCAGTAACGGTTAAAATATAAATTAAGAATATTTACATTTTTATAATTATAAAAATATCAAAATCATAATATTATAATAAATATAAAATTATACTTATAAAGTTATAGTTTAAAATTTTTTAAAATATTGAAAATATTTTTATTTAAAATTTTATAATATTAATTAAAATATAATAGATATATTTTAGTATTTTATAATTCCAATTTAAAAAAATTATTGAATATTTTTATTTTTGTATCTATATTTTTTAAGAAAATGAAAAAAAACTATCCTCCCGCAATCGATTGTAATCGCAAACACTAGTTGAAACAAGCTTTTAAATTTAAGAGGTTTAAAACGATTTGAAGCGGTTCAAGACAGTTTGTGTGATTGTTACAAAACGCCAACAATCAATATCAGCTGCAAAGGCTGTGTTAATAGATGATAGCGGAAAGACCAATCATGCCCTTAAAAGAGACATTTGTGCCAAAAAAAAAGATGTTGAATCTTGGATGTTTAGGGGTGCACACGAAAACTTTAACCATTTTAGTTAGCTAGAATTACAACTTTTACATACAAAACTTGTTAATCTTCATACATTTATGGGTGTACATGCACCCACAACTAGTGCTTCGCCCTTGGTTATAATGTAAGTGAAAATATGTATTGATAATTTTAGTACTATGTAGTATATCTGATATGATTTGTTCGAATAATCAATTGTTTGATTTGATTTGATATGTATTTATTCAGATACCTGGTGTTTCAGATATTTATAAATTTCAAGATTTTTAAATGGATGTCTGATTCGATCTATTAAAATAAAATAAAGTTAAATAAATAAAAATCTGAAATTAATATTAAAAAATACTCTTGTAGAGTAGAATTTTCCTTGTAAAATAAGTATCGCTTTATAATTTTAATATAAAATTTATTAATTTTATATGTTATTTTATTTTTCTATTGGTTGAAAAGTAGTTAGGTATATAGGTAGTTGTGTTTTTAGCTTGAAAATATGTAAAATTAAAATTTTTTTTAATATATGTGTCAAAATCTAAAACGACAACTAAAATAAAATGAAAAGAATAGTATTTTATTACAAACCTAAAAATTATTTATTTTTTCAAATTCTAACAGTTAATAAAATTAACTTTAATAAAAAATATTGTAAAACTTATATAAAACAGAATATTTATATAAGTTATATATATTATTAAATAGGGTTTAAGGTTTAGGAATATGTATATACATATATATATATATATATGTGAATATAACGAATCGGATCGGATATATGTTTCTAAAAATATTAGTATTAGTGGTTTATTTCATTTTTGTGGAGTATTTACACTCTACACAATATTTAATGATCTATCTAAACACACTTTTGGGTATTGTCTTTATTTATTTATTTATGACCCTGTTACCACTACCAAACGTGGAAGCTATGATCAAGTGTGTAAGAGAGATCTCCGCGAGAGGGGATAAGGTCGTTATTTTGCTCACCCCATCTGTCACTATTTGCTCTAAAGTTTTATTGTGTAGGGCAAATTTTTAATATTCAATTTCAATAAGCATTTTAAGTTAATTTATTATTGGAGAAAAGATTCTACACTAAAAATATAAATGAGACATGAGTAATATATAATAGTTTTGGGTCAATTCACTAATTAATAATTAGTTTTAGGTTGGAGTCCAGAAAACTTAATATGGTATCAGAGCAGACTTATACTCTGACTCATTAATCTGATATGGACTGTGATCTGATTATCCCACGAATTGATAACCCAAGGAAGGCTCAATTTCTTCGAGATAACTTGAAAATAAATTATTTCAGAGGGGTATGATGGTTTCTACAAAATTAATGATTATACGCATTATTATCTCGAGAGAAAATGGAAATATAAATATGACATGAATTATATATAAATAACTTGATTATTGTAAGTCACTATACATATTTTCTTAGTCTTCGAGACTTTACAGGTGCAGTGTATGCATGTTAATGTAGTTTTTTTACTAAGCATGTTAATGTAGTTAATAGAGTTTATTTGCCAAATAGCCAAAAAAAAGAAGCAAATTAGCTTTTTAGTGAGAAAATAGAGAGAGATAAAAAGAGAAATGAAGAGGGAATGAGAAATTTTAGCTAGTTAGTGAATTTAGTTTTTTCTTTTAATGTTATCTCACCCAATTTTTCTAGATTAGATGAGATCAACACGGTCTTCAATTAGTTGGGTTGATTGGAAAAGTAATGTTTGAAATTAAGAGGTCCGTATACAGGGTCCTATATCATTAATTATCCATAAAAACTAATAATAGTAGGCTAAAGTAAGCTATAACAACAGTCATAGATATAATACACATCCACGACATGATATATTTAGAGTAATGAGAATCGATATTAGACTATTCAGGATTTGGAACCACAAATGTTTAATTTTCTTGTATTAGAGATGTTAATTGTAATTAAGTTCAACCAATTAATAGAATTAAATCATACACATACTGACATTAAATTATTTCTCTGTACATTGGGTTAAAAAGGGGTGGGATGGACACCCTAGATAGTAGATCATACACACAGTATACATAGCCACATACAGTATATAAAGCTAGCTGGACGAGCAGATGAGCATCTATCTATGTTAGAATATAAAGCTAGCTGGACGAGCAGATGAGCATCTATCTATGTTAGCAGATGAGCCTCTAAGTTTGGTAGTTATCAATATAACGTTAAAATGATATTTGTCTATCCCAAGGGAGATTCATGTCCAATACTTAACTTTTTTTTTATTTTGCTATGACATAATCCTTTACTTGTTTTTACAATTTTCAATTCTACTTAACTTGTTAGTTGGGATATACATATATTATATATGTACCTATACTTTTGAGATATACCTACATTTCAAAACCTTTTTTTACTATTCTTATGCAATTTTCAAATTTTATTGATCTATGTGTTATAAAACCTTTACAAAAGAATGAAAAATGTAACATATTAATTTTTTTTATGTGTAATGAACCTTAACTATTAACTAGAACCTGATCCGCATCCCCGGTGTGGGTGTTTGATTTAACTTGTGTTCAACGTAAATTCATAAATCGCTGGTTTTATAAAAAATTCTATATATATTTCTATGTTTTGTAATTTACATATAGAATATAATATATTATTTTATAATAGAAAATGTTTAATAATAATTTTTTATTGGTACATAATATTATATTAAAAAATTTATAATTTGATATAATTTGATGTAATTGTACTATTCATATAGTTTCATGTTATTTTTTGTTAATTTATTTTAAAATGAAACAACATACTAAAAGTTAATTTTTCATTAGTTTTCTATGAATTATCATTAATTTTATGATATTTTTTTCTTGAAAATTAAACTCTCCAAATTTATATTTGACTAAATTAAATAAGATAAAACTATATTTAAAATTATTTTATATAATATATACTATATATTTTAATTTGTGTTTTTATTTTCACCACAAATAAAAAATCATTGTAATTAATTATTAATTAATTTAAATTGATTTTAAATATAATAGCAGAATCTGTAAATAAAAAGAAATAAGAAAAAGAAAATATTTATTTTTTTTAATAAATACAATGATTAAATATGTAAATAAAAAATTATTTAATTTGTTATCATTGTTTCCAAACAATTCTCATTAATCATATTATCCTTATTTCCAAAGTTATATATATATAGATGTGTATTTGAATCTATATATATATATATATATAACTATACATATAAAATATAACAAGCAATGAATTGAAAAACGTAACATATTAACGTAAAATATATGTATATATATGTATATAGTTATAGGCACATGTGTACGAAACATAATATACTAACCAGTGTGGATTGGATACTACTTTTTGAATAGAATTGGATTTAGTTCAGTTGTAAATAAATATTTGCAACCAACGTCAAATTGGCCTAGTGATAAAAGAATTGCGGCTGTAATTTCCTTCACTTAGGTTTTATTGGCGGTGAAAAGAGTTATTTATAATGTTTGGATTTCTAGTAAAAATGTGAAATTACTTTTTTAAATGGTACTTCTAGCTCATATGATTAAGGGTTTACGGCTGTGAATTCTGCTATCAGGATTCGAAACTCGGCTATAGAAGATTTTATCTGCGGATTCTTCAGCGTCCGAAATCGAGAATTGTAATAAGTGAACCATATTATAACGTCATGACAATATTTTTGTTCGCTTCAGTCTCTAAATTAGACCATCTAAGCGAGGTTAGAATATTTAGTTACCAAAAAAATATTTGCAATATGATTATGTTGGAAAACACCTAATTTTACAAGTAAATTTGAATAAAAATAATGACAAGAGAGAATGATGAAATGTTCTTAATTTTTTTATTAGATATACTTTTACATATTCCTTAGATACTCCTAATATCTATATGTTAACTATTGGTTAACTAAAAGATTCTTATTTTATTTTAAGTAACTCTTAAAGTTTTGATGGATAAATATGTTCGTCCTAGCAAGAAATCTAGTTAGAACAACGCTAGCCAAGACGCGGTTTTAATGGCTTACTTAGACCTTTTTGAAAATTAGGATCACTTAGGGCAAGATTATTGGAGAATTTCTTGTAATTGTTTCTTAGAAAATATATATAGGTATATATATATTATATATGCGTATATAATTGTTAGTTAAGAGCGGAAAACGAGATAGAAAATTTCTTATTTCAACAAACTCTTTAGTCTATATTTTTTTGTCTGCTACATAAATTATTGAATTAATCTGAGATAAACTCTTCGTCAAACTATTTGTGTGCTCATCATTAAACAATTTATATGCGTCTTGCCGCGACCTAGCTGACAACATAATTTCCGTAGCTACTGATCACTATAAAATATTTTGTATCTAACTACTATATGATAATCAAAGCGCACATATATATAATTAAGAATTAACACATATAAAGTTTATTTTAAAAGAGCAACGAAAATAAAACGCTTGTAAATAAAAATTTACACCCGTCTAAACGGAGATTGACAATAGATTGACTTTACCATATACTGACCTTTTTGTAACGGAAACAGCATACAAACTTGTCCTTATGTATGCATGACTATTTATCTATACACACATATACATACATAAGTCACATAAAATATATATATATATATAGTAAGGCTTGACTAACTGATTCATTCACCTTCAATCCCACCAAGTGTCTCTCTTTCTCCCTTCTCCCTTCTCCCTTCTCCCTTCTCCCTCTTCCTCAGAATAAAAAAAAGTGAAAAGGATGAGAATGATAAGAGATGGGAAAGACCAGGAATACAAAAAGGGTTTATGGACAGTGGAAGAAGACAAGATCCTCATGGACTATGTCCGAACTCACGGCCAAGGCCACTGGAACCGCATCGCCAAGAAGACGGGTTCTTTTACTCATCCCACTTAATTCCTTTCTCATGTTTTTTTCTTGGTAAGAATAAAAAAGGAGTTCTAAAGATTGAGACTCTGGATGATTATTTAGGGCTCAAGAGATGTGGGAAAAGCTGTCGATTAAGATGGATGAACTACTTAAGCCCTAGTGTAAATAGAGGCAATTTCACTGATCAAGAAGAGGATCTCATCATCAGACTCCACAAGCTCCTCGGCAACAGGTTCTTTTGGATTTTACATTTTTTTAATAATTTTATAACAACAAAGTTTATATATATATAATATATATAAATATATTTTTACATTTACAAAAAGGAAAAACGGTTTGTTATACAATTCTATCAATTATTTTTTTTGAACATTTTCGTAAAAGAATTAAACTCGGCTCTATTAAAGACACATACCTAACCCTCGAGTGGAGGTATACAATTCTGTCAATTATTTATGTATGTGTTTGCTGTTCGATCCTTAAATTACGCGAATCTCTGAAGTGTTTAGTTTGTTTCTTTGTTAAAGAATTCTTTAGATCTGTATCGTGCCAGCTGTGTATAACATTTATCTTCAGAACATTGTCATTAATATAAATCGATTAGGTTACATTTTAATCTTAGAACTTTCTTTTGTTTTTACTTAGGCCTATATATAATTTATATACCTAGATTTTATAATCAAAGGTATGTTTCTTCGAACTTTGAAATTACTAAATAACTATTTATACTCATTTATGGATCATCTGCATATATATATACACATCTTCAATATATACACTACTATATCATCTACAAGCACCATATATAATCCGGTTACGTTAGTTGCACATACGCATGCTGGATAGGTCCGTCGTCCATAAGTATTAACTCCTAATTCGGTATAAGAAAATTTAAATAGCTATGCATGCAGAGATATATCAGTCAATATGTTAATTCATCTATGTGAAAAATATAAACCTAAACAATATTTCTTTACATTGGAAAAAAATGTGTGATTCGTTCGTTTTATAAACGATCTTCTTAGAAAAGTAAATCTCAATTTATCATTTTAATACTACTTTTTAATAAATAGTTAATTTATTTTCTTTTGACTAAATTTTTTTTAGCTACAATCCTGACTAAGCTAAAAAATATTTAAGAGAAACAAGAAACTAAATTTTATATAAATATATAAGTCAACTTAATTATAATAGTTTCAATTTTTTTAAAAAAGAAACAATTGCGTGATATTTTAACATTCTATATTTTTCCTATCCTAAATGTTTGTATGATTCAGATGGTCGTTGATAGCGAAAAGAGTACCAGGAAGAACAGACAACCAAGTGAAGAATTATTGGAACACTCATCTTAGCAAGAAACTCGGCCTTGGAGATCATTCAGCTGCGGCCAAACCGGCTTGCGACCTAGAAACTCCACCGTCTCTGGTCATCACAACAACTACACCTTCACCACCGTCTTTGGTGGTCACAACAACCACAACTTCTTCCTCTCATCAAGATATAGGTGCCGAAAAAGTTTCAACTTTAAGATTTGATGACGATTCCAAACTCAAAACAAAATCCAAACCGGTCTATTCAATGCAACCGGATGTTGAAGTTGCAGCTACGGTTCCAAATCTGTTCGACACTTTTTGGGTCCTTGAAGACAACTTCGAGCTTAGTTCACTCACTATGATGGATTTTGCAAATGGGTATTGCCTATGAATATCATTTATAATTGGCTTCTATAAAATAATTATCGAAAATTAGATTTCAGTGAACAAGAATAAGAATATAAATGAATGAAAGCCAGTTAAAAAAAGATTATATATGAATACAATTTATTTTATATAGTTTATTGCTTTAGTAGAAGGATGTATGATCAAATGATAAGAAAATTATAAAAGTGGTTTGGTTATTTTCCCTAGGGTAACCAGATTATATCCATATCAATATATAAAATTTTTACATAACTAGTACTTCATACATTAGAGCAGCATTAATGGTAAAAGCCCAATGAAATTTGTAAAGAAAAACAAATTAGTATTTAAATGTCTTGGCTTTTTTGAAACATGTTAAAACGTTGTGTAAAGAATAATTGTCTATTAAAGTTGTGAACCGATCCTGAGAAGGTATTAAGGTTCTGAATGAATGCAGCTCAATCGCTACAAATCTAGCGGTTCGGAATGATTCAAACAGATCTAACGATATAAGTGTTGTTCAAACGGATTCAGTGGTTAAAACATATAGTTGAATGGTGAAAGTGGACAAAAATGAACCAAAGTATTGTACAAATGTAAAAGAATTTATATAAAATTTATATTACTCCCATATACTTGTCATTATTAAAAGTAGTTATTTTAAAAAATAGTTAATAAATAAAATTAAAACTAATTCATAATATAAATAGAAAATTAATTTAGACATATATACGTATATATAATTATTTTAACTTTTCAAATATATCTAACTTTGGATGATTTACAATAATAAATTTGTACACATATATAGTTAATATGTATTTTTAAATTATATATATATGTATATAATTTTGGATGCTTTAAAATGATTATATTTTGATAGGTATGTTAGTAGTTTTGAGTTTTATTAGTAGCTAATATATCAAATTTAAACTATTTCTTTTTTTTTCTAAAGTAAAATAACATGCTAACATATATTTAGGAAAATAACACAGCATATAAAGGAATAAAAAATCATTTTACAGTTGAGCTAAAAATAAATAAAATGATATATTTACTGTTTTGTGGAAGAAACGCTTGAATCACCACAAAAATGACAAGATTCAAAACCACTTACGATTCATACATTTTCATCACAAATTAGTACTGCTAGTGTTACAATTCACTGTTAAGATCAGTTTTTTGATGAATAGCAATACAAAAGTGGATCCTCCACTTTATGTTTGAACCGTGTGTATGGTCTACTCTCCATTCAAACCCTAAATGAAAACTTTTGTGTTATTATTTGTCTTAATTTGTCAATTTGCATTTATTTTAAATATTGAGAATTCCTCTAGTATCCCCATGTTGTGGGGAGGTGCTAGCTTTCATATGAGAATTTCTTTTTGAAAAATGAAAGTGATAACTAGTGGCATATTGTCGGCTATGAATACTAAATCTTCCTCAATCAAAATAAAATAATACTACTTTTGGTCTTGTCACAATGTAATTCCAATTTTATAGGATCTTTATGAAAACATTCACTGGTAAGTTTGTTTTTGACCAACTCACTGCCACTGGTACGTTTTATAATGGAAAAACAGATACTTCTATTACCTTATTATACCGAAAACATATTTTATTTACTAAGGGCATACATATAACGAAAACATATTCAAAACTCTAAAAAATGTGTCTCCAACTCAAAAATTATAAAAGAAGAGAGTAGAATATATATACCTTAATGTTTACTTGCATAAGTCATAAAATTTAATATTTGAGGCCTTTACTCTCCCTCAACTAAGATAACTGTTAACCAAGGTAATCTAGCGGTATTTTTTTTGTATTTTTGTGTGTACCCATATCATATTTTGGTTTGATTCTATTTAGGAATTAAATTATCTCTATTTAGTTAGTTGAGACTTGAGTTTCGATTCAAATGGTCAATATGATGGAACAGAAGATCGGTCCATCTTCTATATAATTCGGAAGATATTTCAAATTCGAATAAGATATTGTGATCTGTTTTCAAATTGTGTTCCTTTTTTGACCGATAGAATATTAGCCAATAGGGCATATAAAAAGAATCCAGATATTTACATTACACTTGCATTTTTCCACATTATTTATTTCCTTTTACAATTTTAAAATAAACATTGCTACGAAGAAAGAAAAAAACTTGCAACGAGGTGTAAACAGTGTTTAAGAAGTCGCTAGGAGTTAGTCGGGCGTTCGGGTTGGGCCTAGCGCCTAGAAAATAAATCGGAAATTATTCGGGGATTAATCGGGACCTAGTTTTTTAGTCTTTACTATACATATATGTGAATATATATTAACGTATGAGTTAAAGTACAAAGAGTTTGTTGTCTCCTACTGGCCGAGACACCTGATATAATGCCGTCCAACCCGACTTCGACGCCCCTTATATGCAATATATTTATTTCTTGTCTTGATGGGTGAAAGTCCCACATCGGTTAAGATTGGAGAGTTGAGGCAATCTCTTAGTCTATATATAAGACTATACATGCGGCAGGAAGAGTAAGGTGTTGGGCTTCCAATAGAGCCTAAACAAGCCTTTATAATTTTAAATTTAAGCATGTTTGATTCTTAGATGGTCCAATTAATCGGTAAAAATTTCGATTAATTAGAAAATGGGCCGATTAATCGGTTTCATGGGCCGATTAATTATTTCCGTTTTTGTTTACCGATTTTGTTAAAGTCGCTGCGGATAAGCTCCGAACACCGATTAGCTGGGCGACGAGGTGGCTAGGCGTACGCGTTTTAGAACACGGGGTGTAAGTAAGGTTAGGCTTTATCTTACATTAATTACACAATTTAACTAGGGTTAACATTGTAATTTGATATTAGTGACTATATATCACGGGATTTAGTACACTGGATAAGACCAGTCCTCGTACGTTTGGACTTTGAAAGTTAGTTGAGGAAGCCAAGACTGTTAGAGATTAATTTTCTGGTTGACTTGAGTACCGTGTTCGACAAAAAAAAGGAAAAAGAAAAGTATTCATCATCATGTCTTAGAACAAAATAATCGCAAATTGTAAGTTGGTAGAATTCGTGACTGCATTGGTATCTAGATTTTCCATGCAAATTGTTGAGGACCTCATGAGGTAGTCCCACTCGAAACAATTTTGTTGGGTCTAAATATAATTATGTTTACTTTGGTTTCTTCACCCACAGGTGTGAAGTTTGGTTGAGTTTTATTTAACTGGCTTGGAAAATATAACATCTACAGCTTCTTATGTTTAAAATGATTAATGTTTAAGAATTTTCACACATATTAATATAATATATTAAATTTTAATTTTAATTTTTAGTGATTAACTATTTTCTACAATTTTTAGCCAATAGAAATTTAATAAGCATTCAAATTTTAAAGTTTATAATTTACTATTACTTTCTAATAAACGAATATTGACACTGTAAATTAACAAAAAATATATTTTATTATTTATCAGAACGAGTTTATGAAACAAAAGAAAGAATACAAGAAAGCTAAAAAGATAATTTTGCTTGCTGAGAAAAAAATCAGAAAGAAAATATCTAGGAGTCATTAAGGTGGATAAATAACAAGATAATAAACATTAATATGGGGTTATAGAAGTCCAGTCTAATAGGTATTAATTAATTGTAAAATCAGTCACACTCCATTATCCCTTAAATTCTACTATATGAAAAGTTTTTTTTTTTCAAGTTTGATAGTATCATCATCATATTAATTTTTTTAAATAACTTTAATAGTTGAAAATTATGACATGATTACAAACTTATTAGCACATGTATAAATCCAATCATACCAAATTTAGATTTTCTGATTAAATTATGGAAGCAGTGTAATAGCTATATTTGGTCACAAAAATTCACTAAATCACATATATCATCATTGATAAAGTTATAAAATGACAGAATCACAAGTGTAGAAAATCTTCCACACCAAATTAAGATTGAAAAAATGATATCCATCTTTCATATAAGTATCAATATATTTCCTTGTCAACATTTATATAAATTGTAAGTAGGTCTTAACATTCATCCTTTATATACTAAAGCGCAAATCGCCTCGCCAATCAGCGATTGACATATAAAAAAAAATTATTTATATACTAAAACGCAAGTCGCCTCGCCAATCAAAGATTAACACATGGAAATTAAAAAAAAAATAGAAAATTAAAACACGTAATTGTTCAACAAATATAAAAATTTCAAAATTTTAAATAATCAACCTAATGTTGTCTGATTTTAAAAATTCAAAAGTAATTAATGATCAGACAACATTAGGTTGATTATTTAAAATTTTGAAATTTTTATTTTTGTGGAACAATCACGTGTTTTACTTCTTTATTTTTTAAAACTATTTTTTAAAAAAAATTCCATGTCTCAATCTCTGATTGACGAGGCGATTTGCACTTTAGTATATAAGAGACTTTTTTCTTGCGTCTCTTATTTTCTGGAGTCTAAATATAAACTAACAATTTCTTAATCTTTTATATAATAAAATACAAGTCATCTAGCTAACAAAAAATCTAACAAATGTCATGTGATTTTACAATTTGAGAAAAAAAAAATGCAAAGAAATATTTTTTTAACAAAAAAAATGATTCGTTTATTAAAGAAAATTCTATTTATTTTATATAAAACAAAAATTTCGAAAATAACAAGTCTCCAATATTTCTCACACTACACCATGATCTCACACTTTTGAAACCGTTATTCTTTTTCTATATGAGCTTTGACTCACGATCTCAATTTCTTTTTTTCTTTAATGGTGCTATTGACTCTCTCTGTCTCTCGATATGAAAGTGTGGTGAAATTTCAGCTTCTAACAATACAGATCAAAGACTTCTCACTTATGAGGATCGTATCAACCTGTCAATCTGCAATTCAATAACTAGATTGACATTCTTTGGCCAAATGCTGTCACACCAATATTCTTCTAGAGCTATTATTTTCAGTGAACAAGAAAGAAAAATACATTTTTTCCATGGCAAAGCTTAATTAAAAACTAGCATATGAAGAATGAAATTCAGGTTATTGAAACTATATAAGCCTAAATTCTTTAATATTCAAATCGTACTTTGTGCAGTGTTGATTATTTCATGAACCTTTTTTCTCCTCAAACCTATTTATAATTGTTTTCCTTTGTTACTGTGTTTAGGTTTTGGTAAAATAAAAGCTCTATATTTATATCCAGTAATGTGATTAAAGGTAAACCTAATAATTGACATCAATACTATTTTAAAAATGGACTAAATATTTTTTTAAAATTTTTTAAAAAATAATTACTGACCGTGGTGGTGAATAATTCGAGGAAGAGATGTAAGAAGCTCATCTTTGAACAGATTCACAACACCCTAATAAATTTCAGAAACCCCACAAGAAAACTAGAAAAACTCTCATATCTGTTTTATAGATCAAAACCTAATTTTATGTTGGTCTTCTTATTTTTACATATCTTTATATAACTACAGAGATATTGTTTTTTTTTTTTACTTTAGGATTACCTTTTTTCTAACATACACTTTTCTTATTTTTCTTCTATTCTTAATGTTTACCAGATTTGCAGAGTAAAATGTATCATTGGAAAATTGAAAAATAAAATAAATAGGAAGGAACAAACAAAAATATACATGGAGAAGAACTAAAAGCCTATAAAAGACACATGCCAATTATTTACAAAGGTAATGAATGTTAGCATTTTAATTGTTTTGTGCAAGAGATGTTTTTTTTTTTTTTCTGTCAACATCATAAACAGACTCATATAGACTCTGTAGACCAAACCGGTAGCTCCGCATCCATGTGAACGACAAAGGACGATTGTTTTCTGGCAGCACGTGCTAGACTATCCGCCCGCGAATTCTGCGTTCGAGGTATATAGATGATCTCTGAGCTGTGAAAGTGTTCTCTGAGTGTCTTGATGTCCTCCAAGTAAGTTGCAAAAGCTGGTCATTCTTCTGGTTCTGAAACCATCTTCACCAGTTCAGAACAGTCTGTTGCAAAAGTGACATTAAGCTGCCGCAAATTCCTCATACTCTCCACTGCCCAAATTAGAGTTTCCACCTCTGAGTGTAGAGGCGAAAGAGTGGCCTTAACATTTCGCGCCCCCATGAGGCCTTCAAAACCCTCAAGCGTACTATACCACCCTTATCCGGAAAAAACCTCCTTATCTTTCCATGAACCATCCATAAAACACCAACGTCCTGGTATGCAAGGTATAGCCATAGTTCCTCCATGTTGTGTTGTCCTCTGTAAATGCTCCTCTTGGGCTTCAGCCCAAAGAGTTGATTCTGTCTCCGCCACTTTTAGTGTATCCCTAGGGTCAATATCCATGTTGCTAAAATTTTTACTATTCCTTCTTTTCCATATGTACCACAATATCCAGGCAAAATGATGATCCTCTATTTTCGGGAGCACTCTCCAAAATAGATGATCCATATTTGTGAAAAGAGAACTAGTTGGAAAAATTGCTGGGTTAGATGGTATCTTCGATAGTGCCCAGACTTGGATAGCTGGAGGACATTCGAAAAAGACATGGTTTACCAATTCTTCCTCAGCACCACATCTGGCACAATACATGTCTCCTTGTATCCCTCTAGCTATAAGATTTTTCTTGACAGCTATACATCCTGATAACAATTGGCATAAGAAATGTTTTATCTTCGGAGGGCACCGTACCTTCCAGCAAAATTCTTTTAATAAATCTATTGTAGGTCCGAAGATTCCAGTTGGTATTTCTTTGTTCGGGTATACCTGCTCCACTTGGTAACCAGACTTAACCGTATATTTTCCATTCTTTGTGAAATGCCATCCATCTTTATCTACCATTTGAGTCCTACTGAGTGGTATACTTTCTATAAGTTTCGCATCCTGAGGATCCACCAGGGCATATTCCACCTTCGTGTAGCAGTGTCAATGAGTGAATCCACTGTAAGTTCAGGGTAAAGGTCGTGTTGATTTTTATTTGCTGGTCTCGGGCGAGTGGTTGGAAGCCAAGGATCATTCCATACAGAGATAGATGATCCCGATCCTACCCGTTTGATTAGTCCTTTGTTAACCAGAGATCTAGCAGAAACCATACTCCTCCAGCCATATGACGGAGAGTATGATCGGACCGGTTCCATGGGTGATGCGTTTCTATAGTACCGTCCTTTGAAAACGCGAGAAAACAAGGAATTTGGTTTCTCTATTAGGCGCCATAATAGTTTGGCAAGCATAGCCGTGTTAAAGTCATCGATGTCTTTAAAGCCCAAACCTTCGTCCGCTTTAGTTAGACACACTTTATCCATGATTTCCAGTGCATTCCTCTTGTGCTCCCACCAGGACTCCACCAAAATTTTGCTATTGCCCTCGTCAATTTCTTTGTGGTTTCCTTTGTGCAAGAGATGCTTTCACATAATTTTACAGAGATACACTAGTTATATACTAAAGCGAAAGTCGTCTGGCGAATCAAAAACTGACACGTGGAAAAAATCAAATTATGTTTTAATATAAAATTATCTTCCTAAAAATCTCAATTTAAATCTCAAACTTTCAATAATTTCAAATACATACATCCCTAAATTTTTTCCCATTATGAACACCAAGTTCAAAAATAAGATCACTAGTTAAAACTGCCTTTATACCTTCTCCATCTTTCTTACTTTTGCATTGCTTCATATTTTTTGCTTTTCTCTTTCTTTCAGATCTTCTTTTTCAAAAAAAAACCATACAAGTAATATATTTTTTTAAAACATTAATCATTTTAAACATAAAAATTGTAAGTTGGTAGAATTCGTGACTGCATTGGTATCTAGATTTTCCATGCAAATTGTTGAGGACCTCATGAGGTAGTCCCACTCGAAACAATTTTGTTGGGTCTAAATATAATTATGTTTACTTTGGTTTCTTCCCCACAGGTGTGAAGTTTGGTTGAGTTTTTATTTAAATGGCATCTGAATGTTGAATCTACTCATGGCTTAAAGCGTTGTTAAATGGTAACATTGTCCATTTAGGCTAATTTTCTTTTGTACCATTTTTTCCTATAATATCTTTTATTAATTTCAAAAATAAATTAAATAAATATTTTTAGAAACAAAAGAAAACAAAAAAAAAACAACTAGTTATGAAACATCAATATCAATCTAGTGGTATTTTTTCAAGTTCTAAAAATGTATAAATTGTTTTTTCAAATTATATTCTACATAAAGTAGAAGTGACATTCTACAAATTAAAAAATGAAATCCACTTTTTTCATTGAATCTACTATGTTTAGAATACACATTTCACGTTTAAACTATCCTTCTAAAATTAGTAGAAAATGGATTCTACACATTGCTATAAATCTAAATATAAGTAGAAATCAGAATCTACAAATTATTATAAATCTAAAACATGTAGAACCTGATTTCAAACCTTATTATTGTATTCTACATATAGTAGAATACACATTCTACGGATAAGAATATTCTGTTCTGAAAATATAGGAAGATAATATTTGAAAAATATTTTTTGATTAAAAAAATAATAAGTAAAATTGATTTTTTATTAAAAAAATTAGTTTTTTATTAAAAAATTAAAAAAAAAATAGAAAAAAACTGATTTGGGAACTCGCGCCATCTTCTCCATCCTTCCCAAAAATTTCACAAAAAAATCACTTTGGATCTACCATGATTTATGTCTATGCTTCATGTGGTTTTCGGGAATTGGTTGTAGCTTCAGGTTGGAGTTTTTCTGTTGATGAAAAGAAAGGGGGAAGATTACTTGCTTTACAATTGAAGTGTTCTTTGGAAGAATTACAGAAAACTATTATTGAGGATTTTGGTTTTGAAGAAAGATATGCCGATTTGGAGTTGAGTTATGTACCTATTAGGTTGATCAATTCATCAGAATGTCCACCGGTGATCATTGCAAACTCACGCCAAGTTCATAATTTTCTAGGTTTTTGTAAGAACCATCAGTCAACTCGGTTGTGTGTTACCTATAAACCGAAGCATGTGAATCCAAATAAGGCCGACATTGATCTTAATAAGATACCAACTGATTCACATATTGGTGAAGAGGGGGAACAAAATCCTTGTGACAATGGAGGCGGTTCAAGTAATGTTATGGGGGCTAAATCTAACGAGAAAAAGAAGGGAAAGATGAAGCAAGGCGAGACTGATGGAGATGATCATGATGCTGACAAGCATAAGGAGAAGAAAAAAAGAATGATGAAGCAAGACAATGTTGATGGAGATGATTATGTTGCTGACACCATCTTCTCTGAAAAAGAAAACAGAGAAAATTTGGCAAATACTTCTGTGATCGAGTTGGTTAAGAAAGGAGATATTTTCCTCAACAGAGGAGTATTGAAGGCGAGATTTGAGTTATGTGCAATGAAGCATAACTTTGACTACAAAGTTACCAAATCCAACAAATCAGTTTGGTGTATTAAATGCTTTGATAAGGTTTGCAACTGGGGTGTTCGAGCTGATTGTTTGAAAGGCTCTACATATTTTTTTATTAAGAAGTATGTCGGTATACATTCTTGCGCACCTTCAACCAAAACTAGAGCTGGTAAAACAGTTTCAGCAAAAATGATAGGCGTCAAAAAAGGGCCTAAAGGAAAAGCTATTGTTCAGATTATGCGTAATGAATATGGATGTGAGATCTCTGAATCTTTAGGATGGGATTCCCATGAATTTGCAGTCAAAGCTATTAGAGGTATTGCAGAGCTCAGTTATGGGAAAATACTAAAGTATCTGCACATGCTGAGAGAGGCCAATCCTGGTACACATTCCTCCTATGAAACTGATATCAATGGTAGATTTCTCTATCTTTTCTTAGCATTTGGTCAATTAATTAGAGGCTTTAACAAAGTCATGAGGCGTGTTATTGTTGTTGATGGAACATTCTTGAAGAGTAAATTCAAAGGAGTGCTACTAGTTGCAACCGCTTTAGATGGAAATTCAAATTTGTATCCTATTGCTTTTGGGGTAGTAGACTCTGAGAATGATCAGTCTTGGGAATGGTTTATGAGACACTTGAAAGAAGTTGTTGCTGATGATATGGGGTTGACTTTTATTTCAGACAGACAAGGATAAATAGTGAAGGCAACTGAGAACGTGTATCCACTAGCAAGACATGAGATTTGTATTCATCATTTCTTGAATAATGTGGTATCAAATTTCAGGGGAAAGGGGTTAGCTGGATTGGTTTCTAAAGCTTCAAAAGCTTACAGAGAGGCTGATTTCAGGAGGACGTTTGCTCATATTTGCAACATCAGTCCAGCAATTGGAACTTATCTCATGAAAGCGGATGTGCAAAAGTGGGCTAGATGTCAATTTATTGGATACATGTATAACATTAGGAAAAACAATCCTGCTGAGTCTATAAATTCTGCCTTGCGTACGCCGAGAGAGTTTCCAGTAATTTCTTTGTTGGACAGTATTAGAGAAATGTTGACACGCTGGTTTTTTAAGAGTAGGAGAAAGATTTCAAAGCATACAAATCCTTTGACCATATATGTGGAGGAAAAGATTGATAGGAGAATCGAGAAGGGAAAAAAATTTGTAGTTTACCCTGTAAACGATACTCAGCTGCTTGTTAAGGGCGATATAATTGACTGCCTTGTTGATTTGGATAAACGAACTTGTTCATGTAGGAAGTACGACCTCGTAATGATTCCTTGTAGACACGCAATAAAAGCCGGTTTCCATGTTGGTAGAGAACCACACACATTGACTGATTTGATGTACACCACGGAAGCTTAGAGAGAAGCTAGAAAGCATAAATCCCATTGCTGTTCCTGAAGATGCTTGGTCTGTCCCAGAAGATGTGGAAAATTCTGAGGTAATACCGCCAGAGACAAGAAGATCTCTTGGAAGAAATAGAAAACGCAGATATGAAACCGTTGAAGACAACATTCGATCATCACTGTTGGGGTCAAAATCGGTACGACGGAATCAATAACCAAAAATTCCCGCAAAAATATAAAAGAATACATTTTATAAAACTCGAGAAATTGTTTTATAAAACTCGAGAAATCATTTTATAAAACTCCAGAACTCGTTTTATAAAACTAGAGAAATCGTTTTATAAAACTCGAGAAATCGTTTTATAAAAGAAGTCTCCGAACAAAATGAATCCGCGGAAAGACTTGGAAATCGTTATCTCGGAAGAACGAAACAAACGTCGATAACACTATCGTCAGAGTTAAGCACAAAACCGGGAAAAACCTCAACCGCCGTAAACCGCAATCGTCGAGCCGACCATCCCGAGCCTCGATCTGCCACGTCCTCGATTCAAGGCATACGTCCTTCGACACGATCATGTTCCGAACAACGGTCGAAATGTCTCCCGTTTCGTCTCGATCCTTCCTATCGTTCGAGTTTTACGATAAAAACCGTAAAACTTTGTTTTCTCGAAAAGAACTCGAGGGAATCGTATAAAATGGCAACGGTTAAACGAAACACCAAACATTGCCTTCAACTATACGATTTATTCGAGATTTTTCGTAAAAGCCGTAGAAAACGCGTTTTTAATAAAAAAACGTCGAGTGAATCGTAAAAACGGCAACGATTAACCGAAGAACGAACGTAGCTAAACTTTATGATTAACTCGAGGAATTTACTAAAAACGGCATCGGATCAGGAAAAAATCTCGTATAAAGTCGCAAAACGGTTTTATCGCAAAACGGCTCGGAAGGTCCTAAAACGTGATAAAAGCCCATCTCGCGATCTTAACGAAATCTAACCCGAAGATACGATAACGTTTTGACGATTACCCGCAGAAGGAAGATAAATGTCAAGTTTGAAGATAAATGTCAAGTTTGAAGATAAATAGAAGATTTCCGCGGGAAAAAAAAGGAAAGATGAACACAAAAGGAAGATTCTCGATAAACTCGAATCTGGGCGAAATGGAAGGACTAAACCGCCTAGGAAGGGAGTATATAAGCAAGAGGCATAGGGAAGAAGCAGAGGACGAGTTTTCAGAGCTTTCAGCACCAAAATTAGCATTTAAGAATATTTCAGTTCTTGTTATCGAGCTGCTTTTCAACTAGGGTTTTCGGTCTTAGACTACTAAAGTTAGGGATTTCGCCAACGGCTCACGCAGCTAAGGCCACTCTCGTTGTAACCGTTCTTACGCAGATTCAGAATAAGATCCTTCTTGCTCTCAATCTCGTTTATTTGCACTTTAATTTCGCATTCATCGTTTTCTTAATTGTTCTTGTGCGGTTCCGCAGATAGTCGGGTCTTCTGGGAACTTAGGGTTTACTCAAAGTTCCCTTATTTACGATTCATTGACAGTAGGTTAATTGCGGTTCCCACATTTTGGCGCTAGAAGGAGGGGGGGGGAGGATCGGATCTATCTTACACTAAAGCCGCAGCACGCTCAATCAAGAAGCAATGACAGAAGAACAACAAACTCGCGACGAACGCGACAACGTTGACAATACACCACAGCATGATGTGTCCGCGGCCAACGCTACAAACGCTAACGCCGAGACCATCGAAAAGATGTTCTCCGATTTTAACAAAAAATCGGAAGAGCAGGAGAAGCTCATTGGTTCACTTGTAAAACAGGTCAAAACCCTAATTGCGAAAACCAAAGCGATTCACCCCCGCGGAACTACTATGATCCGTGGAAGGAGGCTCGATTTTGCGACTCCTATGGATCGTCCCAGAACCGACCAGGGAAACCAGACGGAGAAAGACTCCGAAAAAGATAACCCCAACGCGATGTTAAACGAATCGGGAAAATCTCCTACTCGCGAACAGGAGACCGAGGGAGACAGCATCGAAAGGGTTAACCTGGAAACGAGCGACCAAGCCGACTCGTCAAACGAGGACGCGGACGTCCATCCTAGGAGGAGAAAAACTCACAGCCCTCTGCCGGAGTCCTCTCCCGAGCGTTCTATTACTGGAGACGAGGAGGAGCTCTACTTTGTGCGATACGCAAAAACGACCGAGGAGCGATCTCTGGTTACTCGCAGCAAACGCCGACGAGGTCAAAAATCTGCTGGCGACTTAACCGAGATCCGCGATCTCCGCGACTACATCACTAAAACGGCCGCAGCGGTAAAAGCGGTGAAATCTCAGATTCACCACCCTACCAGCGCCGCACCCGAAATCGAACGGCTACTATATGAATCTCGAAAAACGCCCTTCACGGCTCGCATCACCTAGTTCAAGCTGCCCGATCCCGAGAAACTTAAGGTGTCAACTTACGACGGGACGACTGATCCCAAAGCGCACCTGCAAGCCTTCCAAATTACCATGTGACGAGCCAAGCTCAAGGATCACGAAAAAGATGCAGGCTACTGCCGTCTTTTCGTCGAAAACCTAGAAGGAGCGGCGCTCGAGTGGTTCTCCAAACTCAGGCGGAATTCAATTGGAAATTTCCGCGGACTCGCTTCCGAATTCCTGAAGCAGTACTCGATGTTCATCAATCCGGAAACCTATGACGCTGATCTCTGGAGCTTGTCGCAGAAGGAGGAAGAATCCCTCCGCGATTTCATGAGCAGATTCAAACTCGTCATGGATAGGGTTAGCGGAATCAGCGATAAAGCCGCCATCGACGCGCTCAGAAAATCGCTCTGGTTCAAGTCGAAATTTCAAAAGTGGATAACTCTCGAAAAACCGCGGACAATCCAGGACACGCTCCACAAGGCTACCGATTATATAACCATCGAAGAGGAGACTAAAGTCCTGTTCGAAAAGCATAAGCCGACGAAAGCATCCGCAAAGGATATCGCGTCTGAGAAGAAACAAAAAAAGAAAAACTCTCGTAACGACAAGTTTGTCAACACGAGGGGCAGGATCTCCAAGGGGAGCACAACTACGCCATCAATTCCGGATCAGAGCAAGGGCGAACTACGGGAAATACGTGGATGAGAAATTCGAATTACGATGAGAATTCCTTCTGTGATCTCCACCAAACCCGTGGACACTCCACCGTGAATTGCAAAGTTCTCGGCGCCAGGCTTGCCGCAAAACTGATCGCAGGAGAACTCTCCGAGATATCCAGTGTCAAGGATCTCATCCGCGATTCGGATCGCCCTCTAAAAAACGACAAGAACTCGCGAGCGGAAACTCCGCCTCAAGGAAACCAGTCGGGCGAAAAACGCAAACGAAGGCAAGACGAGAAAGGTAACGACGCTAACCGCAGAAAAATCAACATGATTATCGAAGAATCGCAGTATTAAAACGACACCGTCTCGTCTATCAAATCCTACCAACGGAAAGCCGAAACCGGCTCGAGTTGGAAGGTGCCGTCGGATGACACTCTAAAGGGGGTGATCTCTTTCGACGACGCAGAAACCGGCGGAATCGATCAACCACACGCCGATCCCCTCGTCATTGACTTAATGATAAGCGACCTAGAAGTCGCTCGAATCCTGGTCGATACCGGGAGTACCGTCAACGTGATCTTCCGCAACACATTAGCGCACATGGGAATTGATCTCTCAGAATTCGAACCGATTCCAAAACCGTTGACCAGTTTCTCCGGCGAGACGTCAATGACCTTAGGATCAATCCGACTACCGGTGGCAGCCAAAGAAGTGACGAAAATCGTCAACTTCGCGGTAGTCGATTTCCCGGCCATCTACAACGTGATCATGTGCACGCTTTGGATAAACTCCATGAAGGCGGTTCTGTCGACATATCACTTAGGCATCAAGTTCCCGACTCTACGGGAGTCGCAGCAATCTGGGGGTGCCAAAGACAATCGCGATCTTGTTTCTTAGCCGAACATAAGCTGAGGCATTTGGCGGTCGCAATTGTTAAACCAAAATGGGCAAAGGTCACGCCACCGCCCGCCGAAGACGACCCAAAACAAGCAACTGTCTAGAAACAACAAGTTTCCGCACCCATCGCTTCTACCCAACCGGAGGAGACAAACCCGGACAAAGACATCGATCCAGCGACTAAAGTGATCGAAGAGTATGCGACAGCCGAGTAAGCATACTCGCACCAACAATCAGAACTATGAGATGGCTTGATTTCCGAAAGGAATACGTACGCCGCTCGCCTAAAAACGAGTTCAGATATTCCCCTTTCCAAAACGGGGGGGGGGGGGAGTGGGTGCGTATACGAGTATTCGTATACTCCCAAATTTTAAAAACATTCGCTTTGTTATCAAGAAAATTTCAAAACTTTTTAAAGGAAAAGTTAGAACATTATAAAATTTTCGCTACTATCAAAAACGCAAAAAAAAGTCAAAACACCCGGAAAATATTTCCGCAATAACAATTACTTATTCATCTCTACAAAAACTTGTACACCAAATATTTTTGAAGGAGACCGGCGAGACGTCGCCTAAATTTTCAAGAAAAATATTTCACTAAGTCAGTCCGCGACTATAAAAACACAAACGCTCAGCGATTGGCCCCGTCGAGCACGCTAGCCATCCTAAAGAAATGCACCGATCTATTGGTCCACATACATCCGACTAGGATAAAATAACGCGCTATAAAAGAAATCCAAATTTTTGGTCCGCACTTCCGGGCAACTTAGAAATTATTCCCGGTGAGATGCTCGGTCCAACCATACGAATCGTATAAGCCGAGAACCTATCGCGAATTCTAAATCGGTATGGAATCAGATTAAAATCGCAGTAGGCAAAACGAAAGCCGACTAGTCGTCGCATAGCCTCACTCCGAAAGTAAACCTAGGTCTTGCCCTAAACCCAGCACACTGGTCTCTAACGTCTCAAGACATGAATCGATATCCTAAAGGCATGTCTCTTCGCCCACATTTAAACCCTCGCGAAAACCAAAACATTCCGAGTTAACGAACCAGACGATCTACACCAAGAGTTAGATGCGAGACGACAACTCGTATTCTTCCCTCTACATCTAAAACGAAACGCATATTTCATACTTAGAAAATATTTTTATTAAATATTCCGAATACACGCCGCCCAGCGGCAGGGATTCAAAACCACCAACGGCCAATCCCGGAAAAAGAACAACAAAATCATAAAACAACAGCATCATACATCGAAATCATCAAACACGGACGCCGAGACCTAGCCATCACTGGTATCGATCCATGGCTGATCCACTTCGCCACTCGCATCCGGAATCCCAGGTCCGATTTCAATCGAATCTGGCAACACGACAATAGGGTTCCATTGATCCCACATTTGCGCCCTGGGATTAACAAACTCGGCCTTCTTCTTCTCTCTCTTAGCCAAACGCGCTTTCTGTTTCACAATCGCAACCTCATACGAGTAGTTCGGATGCTGGGTAAGATGCAAACCGCCAACTACACCCCGACAGTCGCGAAAGTCGCCATTTGCCCTTTGTGCATCCTCAAATTCCGCATAAAGAGGCCTGAACCGCTCGCGGCGAGCCATCATCTCCACGGCAACTTCTCTCTTGCCCGCTCTATGGGCACGACGAACCATCGTGTCAGAGAGCTCTAGGCCGCGACGAGATTCGGCTTCGTATTCCTCCCTCACCCGAGCAGCCTCCCTTGTGGCTAATTCTTGAGCACGAGAGAAACTGGCGCCGATCTCTTCTTTGAGACGAGTAGCCTCCATCTCTGCCGTTGCAGCCCTAGATTCGGCCTTACGAAGTTCCGTACTACTCGCACTCAGTGCTTCGTTCATGAAGCGGAGACCCTGCAAAACATGGAAAATCTTCCCTCAACAAAAAGAAAAAAAAAAAGAGAAGGAGACGACCGCGTATAATGCCAAGATAAGGCAAAATAAACAGACCTTGTTAAAAAGCTTCGATGCCTTCGCGAACGGTGTATCGGCCGGTGCTCGGGATGATGTCTCGGCAGGATCAAATTCGGAGGAGGGAGCCGAGAAGTCAATGAGATCTTCGAACACTCGACCTTGGACGATCGGAACTTCTCTGTCCTGCGGAGATCTGGACCTCTCCCGCTCTTCCGCACCATCATCCGTCCCGGCCTCAACACGACCGTCCCGAGAAAAACCGGATGAATAATAGGAAACGGCACGACAGACCCTCTTCGGAGAAAAATATCTGCAATGGAGCGGGCCGCCAGGAAGGAGATTCATAACCTTCGAGAAATCTTCAAGTAGTGGCCTATAGGGGAGAGATACTACAAATCACACGAAAAGGTTAAAATACATTTATATACAGATATGTAGATCATGCCAATAAAATACCAGTTGTTGCCCGGTCGGTCCGGAACAAAGGAATGCAACTTTCTTCCACCGACGCGCTATCGATTTTGACATAGAAGAACCAATCGTTCCACTCATGATCGTTCGAGGCGAGCCCGCCGATAACCGTCAGATCTCGCCGAGAAGTTAGGTAAAAGCTGCCCCCTCTTATGCGCTTGAATACAAACATAGCCAAAAGATAGTCCGCATCGAGAGACATTCCGCGCTCGTAGCCTAGCACCAAAATCCCGACAAGGTGCTGCAATCCACTAGGACGTAGCTGGCTGAACGATATGCCAAACCTATCCAAGAACTCGACGAAGGCTCGAGGAATAGGGAACCATAGCTGACAGTTCAGCAGAAAGGCTTCGTAACACGTAAAATAGCCCGGAGGCGGATTCTCGACATCTTGGCCTTGAACGGGAAGGCGAAACTGAACCGACTCAGGGATCGCACGATAATTCCTCAAATCTCTGAGAGAACCGATGGTACTCGCGCTCGGACCGACCATTTTCCTCCGAAGCTTATCCCTCTTCGGAACCCAGGAACCGGAAGGTGGAACATCGGCAGCATCCAAAGCTAACCAATATTCCCAAAATTCTTCCTCATTCGTGGAAAAGCGTCGAAAGATTGGCCTGGGAAGGGCACAGCCGCCGGAAATATCAAGGTCGCTTTGGTCAAAGATTGACGCATGAGCACGATCCAAAGCTTTCCACTTGGAAGACATGTTAAACAGTCAAAAGAGAAAGAGAAGATTTAAAGGAACAAGTAGAGAGAAAACTTCTTGAACCTTAGACAAGTTATGGGAAGAATGAGTGAAGAACTTGAGAACTCACCCCATATACTTATAAGAAAAAGTTTACTATTCACTATTGAAATTTTGGCCATTAAAGTTACGCCTAATTCTACCAAACTTGTCGAACAATTTCAATCCGCTCGCAAGAACTCCACGGTTCTTACGAGCTGGGGGCTAACTGTTGGGGTCAAAATCGGTATGACGGAATCAATAGCCAAAACTTCCCGCAAAAAGATAAAAGAATACGTTTTATAAAACTCGAGAAATCGTAAAAACCGTAGAAAACGAGTTTTTAATAAAAAACGTCGAGTGAATCGTAAAAACGGCAACGATTAACTGAAGAACAAACGTAGCTAAACTTTAGATTAACTCGAGGAATTTACTAAAAATGGCATCGGATCAGGAAACGATCTCGTATAAAGTCGCAAAACGGTTTTATCGCAAAACGGCTCAGAAGGTCCTAAAACGTGATAAAAGCCCATCTCGCGATCTTAACAAAATCTAACCCGAAGATACGATAACGTTTTGACGATTTACCGCAGAAGGAAGATAAATGTCAAGTTTGAAGATAAATGTCAAGTTTGAAGATAAATAGAAGATTTCCGCGGGAAAAAAGGAAAGATGAACACAAAAGGAAGATTCTCGATAAAAACGAATCTGGGCGAATGGAAGGACTAAACCGCCTAGGAAGGGAGTATATAAGCAAGTGGCATAGGGCATAAGCAGAGGAAAAGTTTTCAGAGCTTTCACCACTAAACTTAGCATTTAGGAATATTTCCGTTTTTGTTATCGAGCTGCGTCTCAACTAGGGTTTTCGGTCTTAGACTACTAGAGTTAGGGATTTCGCCAACGTCTCACGCAGCTAAGGCCACTCTTGTTGTAACCGTTCTTACGCATATTCGGAATAAGTTCCTTCTTGCTCTCAATCTCGTTTATTTTCACTTTAATTTCATATTCATCGTTTTCTTAATTGTTCTTGTGCGGTTCCGCAGATAGCCGGGTCCTCTGGGAACTTAGGGTTTATTCAAAGTTCCCTTATTTACGATTCATTGACAGTAGGTGAATTTCGGTTCCCACAATCACAAGGATCACAAGGGGGTAAGCCTCGAAAGTGCAGTAGGTGTGGTGTTAGTGGCCACAACAGAGCAACTTGCAAGATGCCAATATAGTCGAATTGTTCGCAGTGTTTTTCGTAATTTGTTATCAGATTTTCAGACTACATTTACTTGCTTTCTAGTAACTATTTTTCATTTTGGCATATCTTTAGTTCATTTTCTTTGTTTCATTTTTTCAGACTACAAGCATGACTTTAAGTTAATTAGTTTCATGTTTTATTTAAGTTTGATTTTCTTTGTTTAAGTTTCATGATCCCATTCAAGTATTAACACATTGAAACTGCTCAGTCTTACGAGATCGATCGATCTAGGCAACAAGATGTCGATCTATTCGGTCGATCGTGTGACTAATCAGAAAAAGAAAAAAAATGCGGACCATATTTGGATCGACCTTATCGAATTCAGTCGATCGAAACGATCGATCTCTCGTGGATCGATCGATCCTTTAGTACAGCTCGATCGATCTCCTTGAAAATTATCCCAATTTTTTGGTTTTCTTTAGTTAAATCTGATTTTGTTCATTCAAGATTTCACTTATTAAACTACTTCTTTGAAATCAAACACAACATAGCAACATCAAAAATTATTTCCTTCATAATCCTGATTCTTCAAGTTAGAATACAAACCGACTAAAAAAAAATCCAAACAGTGAAAGAAAGGAAACATGCAAATAACTGATCAGCAGGGGTTGTCAGGACTGCAACTCCTACTCTGTCCTGGTGCACGTCTGCTTCTATGAAAGTGTAAACATCGCTCTGCATCTCCTGCTCCACCGGGTGGTGCATCTTCTGTGTCATCTGCCTCTGTAGTATCAGCAGGTTCTGAAGCCTCTGGAGCGCGGCAGCAGGCAGGAGGTGGTGGACATCTAATCTTTGCAAGTTCACCCCAAACAGTCTGCATCATCGTTGAAAGCTTGACCAGGGTATCCGCAGTCCGGGCGAACTGCTGCTGATGTGTACCATCTAATGGTGGGGGTCCAGAATCAAACTGACCAGTATATGCAGGTAACAAATACTCCATGGCAGGGTCTGGAGTATGATCCACTGCGATACCAGGAATGGTGTCATCCTCACATTGAGCAGGACCCGAAGAAGAGGAACCACGACGACGTTTTGAAGCTGGTGGAGGAGGCGTGATAAGAAGCTCAGCAGGAGGCATGAATGTTACGTTCTCCTCAGACGTCAGAGATGTATGGCGGGCTGTGGAAGCTTGCAATGAAGAATGGTGCCATCAGGTTTGATAAAACGATAAACTTTACCAGGGAGGAGAGTCCTGGTGTTCTGAAAAAACTGGGCATCAAATCTGGCAATCGTATCCACACAAGGAGTCTTCGAAAGATCTATTTCATGGTACTTGATGATCCGAGTAAGTAGACTACCAATAGACTCCTCCAAAGGCTTCTTATTAAGATCATGAAGACCTCTAAACTTCCTTTAAAACAACATCTGAGCAAACAATGCTCCCATGTTTACAGAATGCTCTGCTAGAGGTCCTTGTCTAACGCCATACTTTGGCCTGAGATTTACTGGAAGCCCATAGTGAATAAGCTGCGCTTCATCCTCAGTAAGTGATCCTGCTTCTTCCTTTCCCAATAGAAGATGACCCAAATATTTTGAAACCACTCGCAAGACCGGATTTCTAACCATAGCAAGTTTAGCTTCCCTAGAAATAGTAGACTTGTCTGCAATCTTGTTCCACAACATATAAGCACAAGGGAACTTGGGCAAAGAACATGCCTCATATTTGGTCTCAAATCCGAAGAGTGTACACAGCACAGCTAGTGTATAGACATCTCATAAAGCAGTCCATTGGATAGGAATGTAAGTTTACCTTCGCTAGCAACCTTGTTTGCCTCGGACTTGTAGTGCAACTCAACTGAAGAGAGGAATTGTATAACTAACTCCGGATAGATTGGTTGAGGATCATAGCCAAGAGTCCCAAGTCCCATGTTTTTCCACATCTTTTTCACATCACGCAGAATTCCCAACTCCCTTGTAGTGAAGTCAGAAATGAACTTTGTTGGTTTCAATGTCACCCGCAGCAAACCATTGTAGAGAATGCAATGGTAATCACTCCAAGCAGCATTGTAGTCACGGTTTGTGTATGGTGACCATTGTTTCAACACCGTCTTACTAACGATATCTTTTCCACGAATTTTTCTGAGTTCAGAGAATAGAGTCAATGGCTTCCGAGGCCAAGGGGCTGCTTCCTGAGGCGCATTACTCTCGGGCTGAGCTGAGGTCAAGGCAGTTGTTGTGTCACTCTGTGTTGATGCTTCTGCTTTTCTCATTATTATATTTTCCTGTTGTTCTCGCCATTTTTCTGCAAAAAAACAGTAACAAATCAGTTATTAAAAGTTAAACCAGGTAAATTGACATGGATAATGATTCAACACCAATGCTACACATATAATAATGAAGCAATCGAGTTCCCAATTCTTTTTTTTTAAAAGAACAAAACTTCAAATTCATAAATCTATCCTAAAACTTTGATTTAAGGCATGGGGTAGGTACGAAATTGTCTCTAAACATCACCATTACACACGTTTAAAGCCAAAACACCATAACAAACTAAAACAAAATCAACTTTTTCATAGTTTTTTCGAACTCTTAAATTGGAGATTGAGTTTATACCTTTACAGATCGAACGAAAGAGTGATAGATTCAGACAAAGCTCGCGAAATCGTGTGGATTAGGCTCAAGAATCGTCCAAATCAGAGAAAAATTGAGTGAGTTAGGGTTAGTGAAAATCACTTTTTCGAGATGGAGAAGAACATAATGAGGGGTTTGATCCATTACACACGAAATAGTATGTTAAATCGTGTTTGGTCGGTTCTAATCAAGTGTGATTTAAACCGGATATAACCGAGCAAAACCAGAAATCGATTTCGGAGACTTGCCTGGGCACGGGATCGATCGACCTCACCTAGGCGAACGGTCGATCCAGTCCGATCTATCTGTACGATCAATTAGACTCTGAGAAAGTCGATCGATTTATGTTCCGTGTTTTTTTAAGAAACTGCTCAATCACGAGATCGAGCGTATGGATCGACCTTCTGATTCTGGGATCGAGCGATCCCTTTGGGTGGAGCAGTTTCTAATATTTTTTCTCTTATAGTTTCTTATTTATTTACTTTTATTTTTTTTAAAACACTCATTTTAAATATTTAATTGAAATTAAGAATATTAAAAAGCATTAAGAAATTTTCAAATTGAAAAAAACTAAACATTGGAAAAAGGCTAAACATTAAAAATTCCTAAAATAAATTCAAATGAAGTCTAAAAAAAACATCGCCAACAATAATCAAAGTAAAACCATTGTTAAAAAACAATTTCCCTAAAATTATAGTTCAACAAGATCAATACATTCGCCAGACATACGTTTAGGAGGCTCATACTTAGCCACCCTCTCAATCAGCTCTGGATCAGTAGCTGCTTCCCAAAGATCCCACATAATCTTTAGCCGAGCTTCGTTAATGTTATCATCATTCACCAATGATATATCCAGCCCAAGCAAGTGTCATTCAATGTGTTTTAGAGTGTATACACCACAATTACAATTTTGTCGGTTAAAACGTCACATAGGTACATAGGAAACAGTGTACAAAGTGACGGTGAGATGTTTCTGTATTGTCACTGACTGAACATCTTTGACAATCCGAGGAATAAGATGCGCAAAATATTCCACTTCCTTGATTTTTTTTTTACCCCCACAATCAAACACCTGGATATTCCTAGTCACAAAACTGATGCATAAAGCGATCCAATGGTTGCGACTGACCCATACAGGAACGTACATCCGATCCACAGCGACATTCCACAAATTTCCTGTTCTTCCATGAGAAGGCAGTTGACCTTTACCGTATTCCAGTAATAAAGGACCCATCTTGTATTGCTTAATACCCTGACCAAAATTTATGTAATTGTGAGCGATGAGGTCGCTGAAGACGCATGTCATGAAAGCAACACTATCCACTTTCCATCGTTGCAGTGTTGTTCTTTCCCGGAATACGTACATTGCAGCATCAATCTCCTACAGAAAAAGTCAAATCTGTAAAGTAAACAGTTCATATGATATCTAACATTTAATAGAATTTAGCGGTTGAATGCTTACGTAGTTTTGAAGCCAGCTGGTTTTAGATACAACACGCAATCCTAGTTTCTGATCTAGTATAGAAGGACCGAGCAGTAGACCTCTTTAATCAAAAAACAATGGTATAGTTGTCAATTACTAACATCAGAATGATATATACAAAGGAAAAACTTACGTATTTGTATTAGTCCACTCGTGCATCTTCATAAAATATTCTTCACGCACAAACACCAAGCAGCTATCAGGATCATCTTTCCTGGCTTGCTCCATCTTTCGGTCATCTAATCGTGGTGCTGTTATCTTCAAAGATGTTGGAGGTTCAAACCATTCCAAAGAATCTTTGGCTTTAGGTTGAGAAAGATTGAAACCATTAACAACTAGTTCTTCAAAAAGGTCCTTCAAGCAACTTTCCATGACTTCTTGTATACTCATACAAAGATCAATAGCTGATGACTGAGTCAAGTTTACACGAGGTAAATTGACATATATATCATCAGCCTTTAGCTTTTTTTTTTCACAACCTGTTGACAAACATAAAAAGATATCAGAGACTATAATATCATAAACGTCAGGTCCCAAAAAGCATAGTACACAAACAAGTGTCTAAGTTTAAACTTCATCCATTACATAAACGTCAAGTTCGAAATACAAATTACACATACAAACATCAAGGTCAAAATAGAGCCATTACATAAACATCAAGTTCAACGTAGCATATATACAATTACAAAATGTGATGCCACCTAGTTCCAAATTCCAACAACCTAGCTTCAAAGACCTACATTCCATCCCTTGTTCCAAACTTCAAAGTTCCAACAACTCTTAACGCTTTTTTTAGTGGTTACCTTTTTCTTTGATGGAGCTGTCTTTTTGGCTCGTGGTAGGACCAGTGTCGGTTTTGCCTTTGCTAGGAACGTTTGGTTGATCATTCTTCCCTGCCAATTCAGTCACCTGTAAATTTGTCCTGAGCTGTGTAACCTCAGTCTCAATCTTTCCCAATCTGTCAATTACCACTGTCTCAAACTTGTCAATTTTATCCAAGATCTGTTGACTGAGTTTCTCCTCCAAAATCTTAAAAGAATCTTGTACAACACCTTCTAAGAATTTTCGCATATCTGCGTCATTGTTCCCTTTCGATGAAGCAGCTAGCTGGCACAACACCTTCTTCTTCCTTGACTCTGCTCCTTGGTCCGCATGCTTTCTCTTGTTTCTTCCCGAAACATCAATTGTGCCATCAACATTTTTTGCGGCATGACTATTCTCGCCAATCTCAGTAACAGCTGCTTGATCCTCCTCTCCTTCCTCTCCTTCTTCTTTGTCCTCTCCTTCTTCTCCTTCCTCTCTTTCCTCATCGTCAGCTGCCTCAAATTCAGACTTTGTAGTTTCTTTTACTCTCCAAACATGATTACTCCAATGATGTTTTCTTTGGATCATATCAAGAATGCGATCCACTCTTTCATCTTTTTCTCGTCTTTTCTTAAAAATTCTCCATCTCTGTGGATCTCAATGAATGAATATAAAATCCCCTACAGAAGAATCAAATAATTAGTAAAGTAAACAAGATAATCCAAAGAAACTTTAAAAGAAACTATATGAATACCTTCTTTGGAAATAAAGTCTCAACGCCAAAAATATCTTCATAAGAACATTTAGCACATCCTGTCCAATTACCACACCGAGAACCTGTAAAGTTGTGACTGGCTTTTGTGCCACAAATTTCTCATACAGTAGGAATAGCTTCCATAATCCAAATTTGGAAAGCAAACAAGAATCCTTCCATCAGGTACCCCTCATTTTGCTCCAATTTACGCATTGCCTTTTCCATCGATTTCAGTACGAAATCAAATGAGTACATACCCCAAGGGTAGTTCCGAAGCTTCTCCAAATCCATCACCAACTTCATGTTGAGAAGTGGGATATTCACCTTCTCATCCCTCCCCATCACCACACCCATAATGATACATAGATAGTGGGTAATGTTGCTCCAATACCTAACCACATGGCCACCACAGTGCCAATCAAAAAGACGGTTGTCGCGACTGGACGGCTCTCTCTGAGTCCCCGCTAGCTTTCAAGCGTTCAATTCAATATCTCTCCCAACGCAAGGAAACCCCGGTTCGTTCGGAAGTAACCGCATGCGCTCACCTATCCATCAACCAAGACAGAAGGGAATGACCAACCAAGCGAGCATAGCCCAACTACCAATCGCTTTTTTTTCAGATTTGGCGAGCATCTGGAATACAGTGGTCTCTGATCACACTCGAAATTATGTATCTACTTATCGTATTTTTACCCCTGCTCGGTAGTTCCGTAGCAGATTTTTTTAACCCAACACCTTACGGCACGAGCTGACGACAGCCATGCACCACCTGTGTCCGCGTTCCCAAAGGCACCCCTCTCTTTCAAGAGGATTTGCGGCATGTCAAGCCCAGGTAAGCTCTCGGTTCGAGAAAGAAAAATAAGAGGATCGAACCATTTCTTTTAACCCCCCCCCCCCATTTATTGTATTGCTTTCCGATCTTATCGGGTGAATTCAATAATAGACGCCTGGTGGCATTCCAGCCTTCCTTCTCCTTTCAGGACCTATCCTAAACAGAATCCAGGCTGTGATAAGAGGACGTTTCCGTACCCCCTTACCTACCTTCCCAGTCATTCTTGATACAATTTTTAAATATTTGATCTTTCGTTATTTAAATCACCCTATCAACCCAAATCCAGCTACTACTCTCTTCCAAATACTATTTTTTTATAATCTGCAAGTTGATTTTCCCACGCGTCCTTATCTGGTGGCTCCAAAAACCATCATCATCACTCCATTTCACTGACCCACTGGTCTTCTCTTGCTTCACTTTCAGACCAGTGATAGCATGATAATCTTGAAGTCCAAAACGCAGAGGCCTCCTTGCAAATGTAAACCACTTCTCATGTTTCTTACTTGTCATCAACTACTTACACAAGAAAGAATGTACCAGCCTCGCCGAGAACTTTAGATCATTCTTCTGAATATCTATAATATGCGAGAAAATGGGATCTTTCATCACTGCATCGAATTCTGACTTCAATTTTTCCTCTAGCAACTCGAGAAGTCTTAGTCGACAGCTGTTATTAATCTTCTTAACCTGAGGTTCCAAGCCCTCACCGTATAGACGACCAGGCAACTCAAACTCCATACCTGAAATTTTCAAACAGTAACTATCAATAACCAATGACACAACTCAGTAAAATAATAGCTATTAAAACTCTATCAATAACCAATGCAACTCAACTCAATATCATAGGATCAAAATTCCCACGATTTCAATTTTAAATTTTGGTTTACTTGAAATTTTTAAGAACAAAACCTAAAATTCCTAAATCTACCCCAAAACTACGATTTAAGGCATGTGTTGGGTACGAAATCATCCTTAAACATCATCATTACATACGATTCAAGCCTAAACATCATAACAAACTAAAAGAGTCAACTTTTTCATAGTATTTTTGAACTCTAAAAGTGGAGATTGAGTTTCAAACCTTTGCAAATCAAATAGAAGAGTGATAGATTCGAAAAAAATTCGCGAAATTGTGTGGTTTAGGCTCAAGAATTGTCCAAATCAGAGCAAAACTGAGTGAGTTAGGGTTTATGGATGAGGAACCTCCACTGTCTACCCTTTTTACGTGATGGCTGAGAAGAGAGTGATGGGTTTGATCCCAAAAACACGAATTAGTAGGTTAAATCGTGTTTACTCGATTCAAATCAAGTGTGAATTAAACCGGATATAACCGAAGAAAACCATGAAATCGAGTTGAAAGAATTATCTGGGATCGGGATCGATCGATCTAAAAGAGAGATCGATCGATCTTTGATATATCGATCGGTGAATATCGACTGAACTGGACAAGGTCGATCAGTTTCTGCTCCGTTTTTTTATATTTTTTTTTAATCATCGAGATTGACCGCTAGGATCGACCGACTCTTTCTGAGATCGATCGATCCTGTCGTATAGAGTAGTTTCTTTCGTCTTTTTTTTTTTCCGATTTGAAGATTTTTATTTTAAATTTTTTTTACGATTTTTAAGTAAATTTAAGGGCATTATTGCCATTTAAAAAAATATTTAGCCTAATGGGACATAAAGTACTAGAGATTAGTCTAAAGGGAAAATATTACCATTTTTTGGCCTAAAAAACTATTTTCTCTAAAACGATTAGTATCTCCAATTCTATTATTTATAAAATTGGTATTTAATAACCGTTCTTTCTACGGCATATTTTAGGAAACTATTTTTTTGGCTTGCATCCAACAAAAACAGCTACAGAGAAAGAAAATAACAAAAGAAAAAATTAGGATTTAACAAGAACAAAGTATTTTCAGGCCAATATATGATCAAGGAAAAGATAAATACAAATTACAGACAAAACAAAATGAAAGAGCCTTTTCTGGAAATAAGTGTATTCTTATTTCTATTCTGAATAATTCTCTCTTGCTCTTTAAAAATATATACTTTGTTTTTGTAGCCTGGAGAAATCTTACTCAGTGGCTAATAACACTGATGTGATGGAGGCGTTCAAATTTAAAGATGTGGAAAACAACAACAAAATACGTAACACTCTATCAAGGGGAAAAGGTATGAACAACTTTTTTTTTTGTCATCAGGTATGAACAACTATTATGATGCAAATTGAGTATTTATAAATTTAATTGTTATAATTTGAAAATTTAAAAATTTGTTTCTTATAACAGAGCGTACTCAACTATCTTAGGATTTTTTACATAAAATTTTATATTTTACGTACATGTTTAATAATAGGTTTTATTATATTAACCTTATAGAAATTTATAGTTCATAATTCAGAAATCATTAAATGCAAGAAACAGTTAACCCGTACTTAGCAATATACATTATATAAAACAAAATAATATTAATAGAAAATCAAAATCCTATTTATGAGTAAATATTTTAAATGCTTAAATATGTTAAATTTAAATGCTTAAATATGTTAAACTGTGTAAAATGGTATCTAACTGAGTTTTCAAAGTTGTGAAGTTATATGGTCTAATCATCATTCAATTTGGTTTTGCGATAAATGGTCAATTCATTGGACTATCGAATTATCTAATGTATGATAGTCAAAATAAATTAAATAAATTACTATTTTTAGAGAATTATACATATTTATTTTATATGGCTATTTTATTTAATATTAATATAGTATAGTGAATTCATTTATTTTTCACTTAACTAGTTTTGAAAATCAGTTAAAAGAAAATATAACCAAGTTAAGAACTTGTACATTGAAACAAATCAAAACAAATTATGACTATAATTTTATAACAGGCTAATATATCTGATTGAAAAAAAAAATTCTCTAAATTATTTATCTGCAAACGAAGAAACTATGAAACAAAAGAATTTATAATAAAAAAATCTAGAACATCTACTCCTAAGAAACTATACGACTACCTCGGGATAAACACCACAAAAAGTTTATAGGGAGAACAACTCTTGTTGTTTTGAATCTTACCGTAATCCTCAGTTATTCTCATTTCTATGCAGCTTATTCAAGCATGGTATTTTATCCAGACACAAAATCGAATCTGAACCGAATACAAAAAAAACTAAGCTCAAACCAAAAAGACATAAAACACCGAACAAGTATTGAGTTAGGAAGGACTCGATATTCGAATTCGAATCTGAACCCAAAAAAAATAATCGAATATATGTATACTTAATCATGTATTGCTAATTTGCTTCTTTTATTTTATTCAAATTATTTATATTAATATTGCACATGACTAAATATCAGATAAGATATATATATACACATTAGGAAAAATTGCATCCAAATTCTCAATTCGAGTAACGAATAATCTGAATGTTTTATTCAAAATCTAAATATCTGAACACAACCCAAATAACCGAACCTATACTAAGAATATATGAATCAAAGTTGATAGATAAAAACATTTGAATGGGTTCTAGACTTTTATCACTACAAGAAAACACGCGAAATCTGTCGGCCAATTTCGTCAGAATTTCGTCGGAAAAAGGCAATTCTGACAAAATTCCGACAAAATGAGTCGTCAGAAATAACTCGTCGGAAAAAAAAAAGTTCTTCGGAATTTCGTCACAACGAAATTCCGACGAGTGCCGACGTACAGAATTCAGATGAAATTTCGACGGACATATTTTTGACGAATTTCCGACGAACAACTTTCTGACGAATTATTTTCCGAAGAAATTTTGACGAAATAATTTCCAACGAAATTCTGACGAACATATTTCCGACGAAATTCCGACGGACTTTATAAATTAATTTGAAAAAAAATAAATTGATTTTATTTAAATATTTTTTAATTAAATATAATAATATATAAAAAATTTTAAAATTATAAAAACGTTTTTGCAATAGAATTATTTTTTAACAATCATATATAATAAATATTTTTAATTCTTTATATATATATTATTAAAATTAAAAAAAATTGTGGTATAATTTTTTTAAAATCCTTTATAATAAATGTATTTATAAATTATTCAAAACATAAAACAGTTTAAAATTGAAAATATTTTTAAACAAAGATAATGTATTTTTAAATTTTTTATTAACTTTGTGTAATTGAAACCTTTTTCTAACAACTGAAAAGGTTTTAATTAAATCTAAAAAACAAAAACATTTTCTTGATAGAAAAGGCTTTTAAAAAGGTGAAAAATGTTTTGATAAATTTTAGAAACCAGAAAACGTTTTATAAATTATAAAAATCTTGTAAGAAAAATATAAACTTAAAATGTTTTATAAAAAACTTAAAAAGTTATAAAAATTTATAAAAACGTTTTGATACAATAATAGATAATAAAAACTTGAAAATATTATATATATATATATATATATAATAAAACGTTTTATATATCCAATAATTATATATAATATATTATTGGAAACCCCAAAATCGTTTTTAAAAATCAAAAAATGTTTTAAAAAATCAAAAACGTTTTAAAACACACACATTATAATTCCAAAAAAAAAATTAAAACAACCAACCAAACAACAATCCTAATTAATATATCCTAAACTATCCATTCAATCCTAAACATACAAATCAAACAACCTCAGATCTTAAGATCTAACTTTCTTAACCCTAGAAAACGAAATAAACAAAGGTTTTTAGGAATCTTACATGCTTTGTGGGTGTGGGGTAGAGATTCGTGATTGGGAAGAGGAATCGCTGGAGTTGGGAGCTGTTGAACTGCCTCTGTCGCCTGAGAAGAGAGAGAACTCGGAGAGATTAGAGAGAGAGAGAGGCGGAAATGATGAAGAAGAAGAAGTAGGATTTTTATATTTAATGATTCCGACGGAACCCATTCCATCGGAATTCCGTCGGTATCATTAATTAAATATTAATTGGCGGTTCGCGAAATTTTTCATGCGGTTTATTTTTCGGGTAAAATGATAGTCCGACGGAATTAGTAAAGTCGTCGGTATTCCGTCAGAAAATGTGTTTGTCGGAAAGTCGTTAGTTTTTTCAGACGGATTACTGACGAATTATTCATACGGAATTCTGACGACTTAGTGTTTAGGGGTTGATTACAAGTTTCTAAATGCCAAAGCCAAATCTTTGATAATATATATAGCATTTTCATAAAGATTTAACTATAAAAATGTTTTTATAACATGATTTTACACAAAAACATTTTTGTAGTGTAAGATTAGATGAATATGATTGTATAAGTATATGAGTGTTATGATGATATGCTATGAAAACAATGATATACATTCATAAATATTTTAGTGAGTTGTTATATTTGAACGGTTACAAGCTAATACTATACTAAACACTTATTATGTGTTATTTTCATAGTTTCGGTATCCAAATTTATATATTTTTTTTATTACAAAATTTTTAAAAACACAAGTCCTCAGAAATTCCTCAGAATATTCCGAGGACATTCCGACGAACTTGCTTAGTTCGTCAGAATGTCCTCGATATATTCTGAGGAATTTCCGAGGAACTTGTCCATTTTGAATAAAACCACAGTTCGTCACTATATCGTCGGAATACCGACAAATAATATATATAGTATTTGCATAAAGGTTTAACTATAAAAATGTTTTTATAACACAATTTTACACAAAAACATTTTTGTACTATAAGATTAGATGAATATGATTGTATAAATATACGAGTGTTAAGATGAGCAAGATGTTATGAAAATAATCATATACATACATAAATATTTTAAAGAGTTGTTATATTTGAACGGTTGTGATCTGATATTATACAAAACACTTAATTATTTTCATAATTTTGGTATCCAAATATATATAATTTGATTTAATTTTTTAAAAAACATAAGTCCTCAGAAATTCCTCAGAATATACCGAGGACATTCCGACGAACTATTCTGAGTCAGATTCTCCTCACCATCATCATCTTTTGGTTTGTGAAGGCATGCAAATTCTATTATAAGTCGCACTGAATAATGAAAACTCATTTGCAATGCTTTCTTGTATCATTTCAAATAGGGTTGACGAGTTGTATACACACAAAAACTATCTTAATATATCAAATGTCTTCGAAACTATAATCACATTCTATATATTTCCAAATGTAAGGTTTAGAATCCAGATTCACACATATTAAAAAGTTTAAAACTCTGAATCCCCCGAATTTTCCAAAATTCATATATGTCAATAACATTGGTTTAATATTTTATAATCAAATTATAAACCTTATAAATCAAATTTAAAACCAAATTAATATCCTTTAAAGAATCACTGAGCTATTTGTAATGAATATTAGATTTGGTTTTAAATCTGATTTATAAGGTTCATGGTTTGTTACAAAACATTAAACCAATTTTAAACCAATGCAATTAAGGTTTATGTGTTATGGAGTTTTGAATTTTAATATTTGTAGGAGATACACACAGGGATATGTAGAATGCGGTCGATTGGTGACATCTGATGTTACTGAAAATATCTTTCGACCAGTTAAAATATGTTCTGTATTTGTAAGTTGATAAACATTTTCGTTTGAGTCCTACAAGTTTCAGCGTTTTGTTGGGACGTGTATGCATGATGTGATGATTCAATGACAACAACAAAACACAAAGTAAGGGTATAAACGGAAAGTAAAGTATAAAATAGAGAATGCCAATAATGTTCAAAGGCCATTAATTTCCATCTGTTCCCCTCCCCCTACCAACCAATATTCTTCTGAGAGTATAGAGTTGCAAAACTCTTCACTTTTTTTTTGTCTATTGCTTATAAAGTTTTACGTTGTGTTTGTCTGAACAATGGTGAGTTCCTCAAAGACGATCTCTGTTTCACGTGCCTCAAAGAAGTCTCGATCTCCTACACCCCCGAAGAAGATTACTGTTAAGGTCAAGACCCAACAGGTCTTCCTCACTCTCCTCTCTTCTCTCTTTCCATCTTCAAGCTTTTCATGGCTTGTCTGATAATATATTGTTTTTGTTCTTTTATCTTTCCACAGATAGTCTTTTGCATTTCCTCCTTTTCGTCAAGTTTTTTTTTTCTCGCCCTTTGAGTTTCCTCTACTAACTGTACCAAATGTTTATTTTTCATTTCCTCCTTTTCGTCAATTGTTTATCTTAACACCTTTGCTTTTTCTTCTATACAAATATTATACTTTTTTTTTATTTTTGAAGATTAAGAAAGGATTTACGACATCTTCTTTAGAAATCTTAATGTATTAAAAAGAAAATGGAAATGTACATTTTTTATTGTAAACAGGATGGAGTAGAGGATGTATACAAAATAAACTATAGTACGCAGCTGAAGAAACTAATGGATGCATGCTGCACCAAGAGAAACTTGGAAGGCACTGTCAGATTCGTCTTCGGCCAGAAACAGCTCAATCCACGAAGCACTCCTGCTCAGGTTTTTCTATTTCCATTTTTTTTTACTTTCTATTTTTTCACCTATTTAACTCCTGTTAATTAATGTTTTTACACAGTTGAAGATGAAAGATGGCGACCTCATTGATATTGTCACCGATCAAGACGGTGCTTAATCTCGCCGGAATTTCTTGATCATTTCCCGACTTGCTCGCAGAACAATGAAGTGATTTTTAGGCTTTTTTTTTAAGAAAACATTTTAACTAATTAGATGTTTATTGTCTAAGACATTTTGAGTTTCCGGTTTAAAGTTTGTTGTTGTTGCATCTTAAAACTTTGAACATCTTGCTGGGCTAAGTTCTCGATCTACTTAAGAAACTTCAGCAGTTCTTGTTCCAGTCTTCGGTTAGATTGATAAACTAGTACAAATAAAAAGATACGTGTCTGAAAGTGTCATCTTTTATATCTTAAACAACTATTTTTTTTTTTTGCATTTACAAACTTTTCTTTTCTGAAAGATTCATCCTCCTGGAAAGGATCAAAGGAAACTAAGCATCATCCACCATGCTTCAATTCACCGGTATCAAACCAAACAAAGAGTATTTAATTCTACATCTTTATTACATTGTATATGCTTCGGATCCCTTTTAAATATTATTATATTTAATATTTAATTTACAAACTTTTTGCTCATAAAGTGAACAAAAATTAGTTTCACGTCTTAGAGCATCTCCAATGTATTACTCCATTTTCTACTCCAAAAGAATATTTTTAATATTATATTTATTTCAAAATTAGGAATATCACGTTTCATTTATACTATTTGCAAAACAGTCCATTTTAAATTTATAGCATTTCTATTAAATACAATATTAACCACAACTAAATTTTTATTATATAAATAAAACTACTCAACAAGGTTTTAAAAGAATACATTTAATACACTAAAAATTACATTATATAGCTTAAACACAATAAAACATCAATTTAAATTATTCATGAGAATTATAATAATTTTCCCACAAATGATCAACTAATGCATTTCGAAGTAAAAAATGAGCTTCTTTATCTTTGATTTCTCTGAAATGGGAAAGAAACTTTTGGAACCTCACATTATTATTTTCTTCAATTTCAATTTTCCTGGACATGACTTCTCTTTCAACTTCAATTGGCACCTCGAGATCACAATCATCTTCTATTATCATGTTATGTAAGAATTTAATAATATTTTATCGGATTATTTTAATAATTTTAATGGATCCAAAAATGATTTATCGGATTATTAAGCAATTATATTTGTTGTAAGTTTTATTTTATGTTATTTCTTTTGTATGGTGCTTATCTTTCATTTTCTATATGTATGATCTTTTATGTTTTATATTATATATATTATGTTGTATAAAAGAGTTCATCAGATGGTTATTTATATAATTAAAAAATATTAACAGTAATTTTATAATATATATAGTAAAATAATATTAATATACTTATTTATAATAATATTTTTATTAAAGACGAGGCTATTTATATAATTAAGAAATATTAACAGTAAATTTTCTAATATATAGTAAAATAATATTAATATACTTATCTATAATAATATTTTATTAAAAATGAGGCTATTTATATAATAAAGAAATATAATAGTAAATTTTATAATATATATAGTACTTATTTATAATAATATTTTATTAAAAATGAAATATATATAAATGTGGAGGACTATTTGATAAATAAAAAAGTTCAACTCCATTTTGGAGTAATGAGTTGGTTTACTCCATATTTGGAGTAATCATGTTTGTTACTTCATTTTGGAGTGAGTTTTGAAGTAGGGTTGGAGATGATTTTACTGCAAAATGGAATTTGGAGTGGGTTTTGGAGTGGAGTTGGAGATGCTCTTATGAGCTATTGAAAGTTTTAATCATTGCCAACAAACTTCTCCGTGGATGTTGAATAAAACTGAATCACTTTCACAAGAAAATCGACAGAACTAGGGATGGGGATTAAGGGTCCCAATAGATTTTTCGGTCTAGGTTTTAATCGGATTTCGGATATTATAAAAGTTCGATTCGGATTTGATTTGGAGTTTAGTCGGATTAGTTCAGAGTTTATTCACATATTCAAAAACAGATTGACCTCAATATAATTTGGATTTCCGATCTTAATCAGGTATCTGTTCTAAAACTATAATTTATATTTAATTATACCCTAAAAGTACTTAAAATATATTAAAATAAAGAAAATTTATTCGAATGTGTTGTATTTTATGAACTTAAATCACATATAATGAAATATAAAATATGAAAGTTAACAAATAACCATTTATAAAAGTAAAAATTATTTAAATTTAAAAATAACAACATTGTTTAAACTTCAAAATAAATTTATTCATAATTTAAACTTCATATATAATATCAAACATAAAACATTAATATTAACCAAATAAAAATATATATTAGATTAAGTATTTGAGTTAATTATTTATGTAATAGCTCATTATTGTAGATACTTAATAACATTTTATTGTGTTTTTGGATACATATATAAATTGAGATTGAATATAGTACAATTTTTTGAAAATTTTGAAATGTTGGGCTTCTCGGATATTTATTTAATTTTAGATTCGGTTCCGGTAAAACTCATAACTCAAAATACCGTAAAACAATATCCATTCCATATTTATATCGGGTTTTGATCAATTCGTATTCATTTTATCTGATCAGGTTCGGTTTATTTACCTAACCTTAAACAAAACTATACATCTTTTTTTTTGTTTGGCCAAATAATAATAATTTGATTCCTGGTTCTTTTTTGGGTCAGTTAATAATACATCGCATTTGAAAAATAAATAAAATAATACATTTCATTTTTGTTATATACCGAAACACTTGATCCGAACGCATACAATTAAGCATATATATGTTCTTAATTGTAGCTTTTTAGGGACGTGAGGGAATCTAAAAAAGACTTCTCTCTCCTAAGGTGATTTTCTTGCGATTAGATCTCTCGTCCCCTTCCTCGTTGGTTGGCCTTTCGATGTCACCATGCCTGCTAAGAAGAAAAAAAATTCCTTCCTCCAATTCTGGTCTCTGCGAAAGCTGCTAAGTTTGTCAGTGCTGTTAGATGTTTAAATCAAGCTAGGCTGAAGAGTAAATCCCTTTCTCCCATCAATGGATTGTCCATGGATTTCGTTAGCTTCTGGATCTGTGAATCCCGCGGATAAATCTCTTCTAACTAGTGCTATCTCTTCTGACTAGTGCTTCTGAAGGGTGTGCTATGGAGGTTGAATAAAAGGCACTTTAGTGGTATTTCACAGCGAGTTCGGGAGAAGACAGCTAAGGTTGATATACTACAGAGATCCCTTCTTACTGCTCCAGACCCAGTAACAGCTAGAGAAGAACGTGAACAGAGTGCCACGCTTAACATTCTCCTTTCAGCGGAAGAGAAATTCTATCGGCAGAAATCAAGGGTGAGATGGGCTGATGTTGGAGATAGGAATATACCTTTTTATCATCACATGGTGTCTCAGAACGCAACGTGGAATCATATCCACTTTTTAAGAGATGAGAATGGCACATTTATCTCTTCGACGGAAGCTTTGAAACTCCACTCCGCAAGTTATTTTCAGAACATTTTGGGTGCTACTGACCTTCCTTCTTTGCTAGCAACGGTCGAGGACCTTCAGGGTCTGCTTCCATTTTGCTTCTCTGAGTTACAACAAGCTTATTTGAGTCAACATGTGCATGATTATGAGATCAGGGCTACTATTTTACGATGCCACTTAACAAAAGTCTTCGGCCAGACGGATATTCAGTCGAGTTCATTAGAGCATCATGGGATACTGTGGGTGCAGCTGTCATCAGTGATGTGGGGGGGAGTTCTTCCGTAATAGGAGGCTGTTGAAGGATTTAAATACCACTGCCATAGAATTGATACCGAAAAAACTGAGGCTTGCAGCTTGGGGGACTATAGACCCACAAGTTGTTGTAATGTGGTGTATAAAATAATTTAAAAAATCATTGCCAACAGTTGAAGCCTATTCTACAAGAATGTGTAAGTCCTAATTAAGCTGTGTTTATAAAAGGCCGGAGTTTAGGTGAGAATGTTCTACTGGCGACTGAGTTTATTCGTGACTATAAAAAATCCTCATGCCTAAAGAGTGGGATGCTAAAAGTTGATGTCCGGAAAACTTTTGACACGGTATGTTGAGACTTCATCATAAAAATTCTAAAACTGCTAGGTTTTCCGGTAAAGTTTATCACCTGGATCAAGGAATGCATATGTTCCCCAAGGTTTTATGTTGTAGTAAATGGTGAGCTTGCATGTTTCTTTGCTGGTGAGAAAGGCCTCAGACAACTGGATTCTATGTATCCATATCTCTTCATTATGGCCATGGAAGTGCTTCTAAACTGTTAAGCAGGGCTGATCAGGCTGGCGCTTTCAGAATTCATCCTCTTTGTTCTTCCCCGAGGTTAACTCACCTTCTTTTTGCCGATGATCTCCTTGTATTTTCCGATGGGTCTCGTTACTCAGTAGCAGGATTCAAAGATGTTATGACAGTCTTCAAGGGATGGTCAGGGCTGGACATGAATGATTCTAAATCTGAGATTTTCTTTGGTAGGTACACGGATATTCAGGCTTTGGTTCTTAGAAATTTATCAGGCTTTAAACGTGGTTCCTTTCCCACAAGGTACTTGGATTTACCATTAGACCCCAGAAGAATTAACATGACTACTTTGCAAACTTTTCTGGAAAGGATTACAGCAAAAATGCATTCATGGACAGTGAAGGTCCTCACTTTTGCAGGGAAAGTTAAGCTCGTTTACTCTGTAATATACCGAATGGTAAATTTCTGAAGCTTGGTGTTTGTATTGCCAAAAAGATTCTACGAAAAAGTGGACTCTCTTTATTCAGCTTTTTTATGGAAGAACAATACCATCTCCGCGGCTGGAGCAAGAGTTTCCTGGTCAAACATCTGCAAACCAAAAGCTGAAGAGGGTTTAGGTATGCGAAATCTTGAGGAGTTTGAGCTTGTATTCGGTCTTAAAAGGCTTTGGAACTATTTCACTAACTCTCGTTCCTTATGGGTGGCTTGGTTATCTTCTTATATTTTTTATGGACAGAAAATCTGGGTAATGGCTGATTCTCAGCGGTTTTATAAGGAAAGTTAGGAGTATGCTTCAGCTAAGGTAATTTCCTCATCAGTTTCTGCACTGCTCAATCATGGACGGACAATCTGCCTCGTTTTGGTTTGATACTTGGACGGATCTTGGGCAGCTCTTTTCTATCTTTGGCTCTCGAGGACCAAGAGATCTCCGCATTCCTCATGATGCAACTGTTGCCTCTGCAGTTCTTAACGGACATTGGAATCTTCCCTCCGCAAGGTTGGATAACGCAGAAACATTACAAATTGTGCTCTTTACCATGGCCACTCCTTCAGCAACCAATGGCAAAGACATATACCTATGGAGAGCTCCTTCGGTGGATTCAACACTAGCTTTTCCTCAAGGGTCACTTGGAATATGTTGCGAGTTAGATCTCCGATTGTGTCGTGGCATGACACAGTGTGGTTCAAAGAGGAAATTCCCCGTTGTTCCTTCATTACTTGGCTTTCATATCTACAAAGGCTTTCGACTAGGGACGGCTCCTCTCTTGGGGTTTGGCAGTTCCAGATGCTTGTGTCCTATGCGTTGTTGGTTTGGAAACGCATCAGCATTTATTCTTTGGTTGTACTTACGTCTCTTATGTATGGTCCTATTTCTGTGGCAGGTTTCTTGATTCTCCTCCATTAGATCTTCATGTTGTGGTTCAGCTTTGTCAGCAATTCCAAGGACAGCATGCTCCTCAAGTCATCATCATCTATTAGCTGCTCCTACAGGTGATTGTCTACAGCCTAGGAGAGAAAGGAATGCTAGAATCTTCAGGGGTTCTTCTGTCCCCATGCTCTTTTTAGAGTGATTGATCGCTCAATGAGGGATAGACTACTATTGGTACCTTATGTCCCTTCCTCGGCTCACTTTCTGCTTCAGCTCTACTTCTGGTTCGTGGATCCTTACAGCTAGATTTATCTCTTCCGGCCGTGTTCGTCTGCGTCGAGTCTCCTTTTATCACTGTTGTGTAATATGTTCTCTCTCTTTCCTCTCTTTTTGTTGTTGTAATAAGTTGTGTTTCACAACATTATAAAAACTGAAAATTGGTATAAATTTTAACATTTGCACCAAAAAAATATCTATGTTCTTATAGATTATTGTATTATTTCATATTATTCCTATCTTATGTTACAAAAGGTAGGATGCCATAATTTTTAAACTAGGAAGTCCACTAAATATTTGGGAGACCTAATTTTTTTTTTTTTTTGAACTAGGGACCCCTAAGTATTCATAACTGAATCAAACTGAGTCCAAATATAAATCGTCATGATTTTTTTTTTTTTTTTTTCTACAAACATAAAAGCCCACTTACTTCGTTTCATCAATTCTTAATGGGCCCGTCCGTTGTAAGTAACCCAAAATGCGCAATGAAAAGCCTTCTAGAGAATGAAGTATGTTTATTAGTTGTAATTACAGTAAAAAGAAAAAATCAGGAAGAAAGAAGGGTGTTTCCGTTGCGATGATGATGAACGTTGAAGGAGAAGAGGCCAAAGAGATGTTGCTTGTACGGTAAATACGATCTTCTCTTCTCTTCTTCCTTCTTCGCTTTCTTCTTCAGATAAAACTTCTCATGTGCCGAAGAAACCTTCTCTTCCTTCTTCTTCTTCTCCTTCTCCTTCGATGATTCCTCTCTGTTTGTAGAACTCGACGAATTCAGAAAACTAAGCGATTGTTTCCCTTCGCTGTAACTTCTCTTCAACAAATCCCTAATCCTCCACCGTCTCGACGACGATGATGATGATCCCGTCGATTTGCTCTTTCTCCAACCACCCTCGGGCGGTTTCTCCGGCGTGCATGGACCGTAAACCTCTCTGGAGACTCCGTCAATCTCTTTCTCTTCGTCGGACGAAGATGACGACGAATCGTCGCGGTCGCGTAGGAACAGATCACTTAGTTTAGTCGTAATCTCCGCACGAGAAGACTCGTCGGGTTTCACGGAGGAGATTATAGCCTGATTGAAAACCGGAAACACGAGATCGCAGCCGCCGGAGAAAGACGCCGCCGCCTCACAGTCCGATCGTGGATTCGCGAATTCGAAGCTATCGTCGTCGTCTTCGTCGTTGTATTCACCTGAAAATTCACGTCGAACTCGCTCGGCGGTTTCGGCGAGTCCGTTGTTAGCGTAACTGCTAAAGCTAGGACAAAACGACGCCGTGTAATCATCGGCTTTCTCCATTTAATATTCTTTTTTTTTCTCGAGTAAAACCATGAGGCTTTTCCCTGTGTATATATAAGAGGAGGAAACTGTTGGTATTCATGAACATAATGGCAATTGTGTTTAAGTAAAAGGAAATAGTGAAAGCGTAGACTTTCTAGAAGCATTAATTGGATCAATAAAGTTTAGGTAGGGATTAGAATTGTAATTAATTAGATGAGAATGAGGTATTACTTGACTCTTTTGTAGTATTTGGATGATTTACTGACTAACAATCTACTAAAAGTAGTAACATATCTTTATTTGACCAGATAGATAATTATTACGTAACAGATGTCAAGTTGACTATTAGATGTAATGTTTTGCTTATCGTCAAACGTAGATCCTTTTTGAGAGTCAAGTTTATCTAGATGTAAATTTGGCCTTAAAATAGACTATGGGTATTAATAAAGAGATTAAACAGGCATGTAATTGGCTCTGCAAGAAGATTTGTGGATCTATACGACATGCTTTTGCCTTCATCATAGGTAAAATTCCTATCGAGAGATGAGAAATAAGTTAAATTTGTTGCCAAACCCTTCTTTTCCGATAGATTAAAAAAAAAGAATAATTACAAAATTTTGGTGGAGTATAAAGTAAACTCTTGATTTTAGAGATCACAAAGATTTCAATCTCATCTTGCTTGCGAACCAAGTCTAGAGATAGTTACATCACCTTACTTCCTTAATAGTCTGACTTCTAAAATTTGAATATTTGTGGCACACCAACCCTATGGAGGTGGACACCTCAAAGTTTTTACCATACCGATGGAAAAGCTAGATGGGAGCCCAACATCTCTTCAGAGAGGGATCGAGGCAAGATACATGTTCAGGTTTTAATACAAAGTTTAGGTCCAAGTAGACACTTCTATCAAGTTTTTTTTGGGTAGGTTGTGTATGCCAAAGTACCAATAATGGAAACACAACGTAATCATTTTTTTCTCAAAAAATCATTATATTGGTATTAGAATGATTTTACAACAGAATCTATACTATTATTTGCGACGTTATTTTTTGCAGCGGAGCTCTCATGTTAAAAGTTGAAGTGATTAATATCGTTTATACCCTTAATAAATAAAATATAAACCAACTAAAAATAAAAACGAATTTAATACTTATTTGATTAGATAAATGATTTAAATTAATAATAATGATAAGAGTTATCCATAATCTAAATATATATTTAAAAATAAAATAAAAAGATTATATATATATTGTGTTGTTATCCGAAAAATATATTTTTGATAAAAAAATTAAAAAACAGAAAACACATAAATAAATATTCACAAAATAAATTTTTAATTGTATATAATTCAAAAGAGAAATTGAAAAAAGTAGAATACGTAATTATTTTCAAATTAAAATAATAGAATAATATAATAATATAATATAATGATATATATTCGTGAAGTTATTTTTCGCCTCTGAACTCACACGTTAAATTAAATTTATGTTTATTTTTTATATAGTTAAACCTTAAACATGAATTAATCATATAAAATAAAAGATCATTCAAAAAGAAAGAAAATACGTGTTTGACAAAAATAAATTCAAATATATTGTATTATTATCCAAACTAATTTTAAACTTTCTGTAAGATCAATTTTTGAATGTATATTTATCGATTCAATTTTTCAAATTGAAAGATAGATTTCTATATTTTTTATCAATTACGTAGAAATGAAATAGACTTTAGATTTTTCAAAATTTTAAAATAAAACATAGATTTTTTAAAAAAAAATTCAATAACTTTATCAATGTAAAAAAGTTTAATGTTTTAGGTCGAATTATTTGGATGCAAATAATCATTTATTTTGATAATTTGTAAATTAATTTAAATATAATTAAGCCCGCATGTGCGAACAAACCGCCTAGTACAATATTAATTGAGAATAAACCATTCTAACGGCATATATGAATTTTAATTTTAATGACGAAATAATATATATCTATGCTTGCATAATAGAAATTTTATTGGCTAACAAATGAATATTTTATTCTTATTTAACTTTAATCGAATGCCGATACTATCAAATTTTCTTTTACATCAAAGGGAGAATGCAAAATTACTTTCCAATCGCTGCAAAAATAGTATACACTTACACATCATAATAGGTGAATATTAAATTTTGCTACGAAATAAATGATTTTTTTGAAAATATATGTGCATTTGCATCCATGATCCCTTTACTAGCTTTGTCACTGTACATATCATCTATTAGGCCTGGGCATTTTACCCGGACCTGAAGACCCGACACGAAACTGACCCGAAAAAACCCGGTCCGGGTAGAAACGGCCCGATCAAATTATCCTATCAGATCTTGTTGTAGAGGACCCGCGGGTCTTGGATCCGACCCAGACCGAACCCGAAACCCGATGAGTACCTGAATTAATAATCTAAATAAAATAAAATGCATTGAGGGGGAGTCAAAGACGGGTTGTTTCTATAGAGAGTAAAGGGGTCAACCACTAGGAGAAAAGAATTTTTGTTGTATCTCGCGTAGTTTAATATATATACACATTTTAATATAATAAAAACATAAATTTTGAATAAAATTTTGAATATTTTCGTATATATAAATATTTTCAGATATTTTTTGTATATTTAGGTATTTTTTAGGTCGAACCCGACCCGGAACCGAACCGATAAATTCTAATTACCCGAATGGGTCCAACTATCTAAGACCCGACCCGACCCTTAATAAATAAAATATCGTTCAGTGATTTTTCGCAACGGAGCTCTCACGTTAAAAGTTGAAGTGGTTAATATCGTTTATACCCTTAATAAATAAAATATAAATCCGCTAAAAATAAAAACGAATTTAATACTTATTTGATTAGATAAATGATTTAAATTAATAATAATGATAAGAATTATCCATAATATAAATATATATTTAAAAATAAAATAAAAATATAATTCTTATATATTGTGCTGTTATCCGAAAAATATATTTTTGATAAAAAATTAAAAAACAGAAAACACATAAATAAATATTCATAAAATAAATTTTTAATTGTATATAATTCAAAAGAGAAATTGAAAAAAATTAGAATACGTAATTATTTTCAAATTAAAATAATAGAATAATATAATAATATAATATAATGATATATATTCGTGAAGTTATTTTTCGCCTCTGAACTCACACGTTAAATTAAATTTATCTTTATATTTTATATAGTTAAACCTTAAACATGAATTAATCATATAAAATAAAAGATCATTCAAAAAGAAAGAATATACGTGTTTGACAAAAATAAATTCAAATATATTGTATTATTATCCAAACTAATTTTATACTTTCTGTAGGATCAATTTTTGAATGTATATTTATCGATTCAATTTTTCAAATTGAAAGATAGATCTCTATAGTTTTTATTAATTATGAAGAAATGAAATAGACTTTAGATTTTTCAAAATTTTAAAGTAAAACATAGATTTTGTTTAAATTTTTGAATAACTTTATCAATGTAAAAAAGTTTAATGTTTTAGGTCGAATTATTTGGATGCAAATAGTTATTTATTTTGATAATTTTTTAAATTAATTTAAATATAATTAAGCCCGCATGTGCGGAAAAACCGCCTAGTACAATATTAATTGAGAATAAACCATTCTAACGGCATATATGAATTTTAATTTTAATGAAGAAATAATATATAACTATGCTTGCATAATACAAATTTTATTGGCTAACAAATTAATATTTTATTCTTATTTAACTTTAATCGAATGCCGATACTATCAAATTTTCTTTTACATCAACAGGAGAATGCAAAATTACTTTCCAATCGCTGCGAAAATAGTGTACACTTACACATCATAATAGGTGAATATTAAATTTTTCTACGAAATAAATGATTTTTTTGAAAATATATGTGCATTTGCATCCATGATCCCTTTACTAGCTTTGTCACTGTACACATCAATTATGACCTGAAGACCCGACCCGCAATTGACCCGAAAAAACCGGTCCGGGTAGAACCGGCCCGATCAAATTATCCTATCAGATCTTGCTGTAGAGGACCCGCGGGTCTTGGATCCGACCCAGACCGAACCCGAAACCCGATGAGTACCTGAATTAATAATCTAAATAAAATAAAATGCTTTGAGGGGAGTCAAAGACGGGTTGTTTCTATAGAGAGTAAAGGCGTCAACCACTAGGAGAAAAGAATTGTTGTTGTATCTCGCGTAGTTTAATATGTATACACATTTTAATATAATAAAAACATAAATTTTGAATAAAATTTTGAATATTTTCGGATATATAAATATTTTCAGATATTTTTGTATATTTAGGTATTTTTTAGGTCGAACCTGAACCCGACCCGAAACCGAACCGATAAATTCTAATTACCCGAATGGGTCCAACTATCTAAGACCGACCCGGCCCTTAATAAATAAAATATCGTTCAGTGATTTTTCGCAACGGAGCTCTCACGTTAAAAGTTGAAGTGGTTAATATCGTTTATTCCCTTAATAAATAAAATATAAATCAGCTAAAAATAAAAACGAATTTAATACTTATTTGATTAGATAAATTATTTAAATTAATAATAATGATAAGAATTATCCATAATCTAAATATATATTTAAAAATAAAATAAAAAGATAATTCTTATATATATTGTGTTGTTATCCGAAAAATATATTTTTGATAAAAAAAATTAAAAAACAGAAAACACATAAATAAATATTCATAAAATATTTTTTTTTAATTGTATATAATTCAAAAGAGAAATTGAAAAAAGTAGAATACGTAATTATTTTCAAATTAAAATAATAGAATAATATAATAATATAATAATATAATAATATAATAATATAATAATATAATAATATAATATAATGATATATATTCGTGAAGTTATTTTTCGCCTCTGAACTCACACGTTAAATTAAATTTATCTTTATATTTTATATAGTTAAACCTTAAACATGAATTAATCATATAAAATAAAAGATCTATCAAAAAGAAAGAAAATACGTGTTTGACAAAAATAAATTCAAATATATTGTATTATTATCCAAACTAATTTTATACTTTTTTAGGATCAATTTTTGAATGTATATTTATCGATTCAATTTTTCAAATTGAAAGATAGATTTCTATATTTTTATTATTTATGAAGAAATGAAATAGACTTTAGATTTTTCAATATTTTAAAGGAAAACATAGATTTTGTTTAAATTTTTGAATAACTTTATCAATGTAAAAAAGTTTAATGTTTTAGGTCGAATTATTTGGACGCAAATAATCATTTATTTGGATGCAAATAATCATTTATTTTGATGCAAATAATCATTTATTTTGATATTTTTTTAAATTAATTTAAATATTATTAAGCCCGCATGTGCGGACAAACCGCCTAGTACAATATTAATTGAGAATAAACCATTCTAACGGCATATAGGAATTTTAATTTTAATGAAGAAATAATATATAACTATGCTTGCATAATACAAATTTTATTGGCTAACAAATTAATATTTTATTCTTATTTAACTTTAATCGAATGCCGATACTATCAAATTTTCTTTTACATCAACGGGAGAATGCAAAATTACTTTCCAATTGCTGCGAAAATAGTGTACACTTACACATCATAATAGGTTAATATTAAATTTTGCTACGAAATAAATGATTTTTTGAAAATATATGTGCATTTGCATCCATGATCCCTTTACTAGCTTTGTCACTGTACACATCATCTATTAGGCCTGGGTATTTTACCTGGACCTGAAGACCCGACCCGAAACTGACCCGAAAACATCCAGTCCAGGTAGAATTGGCCCGATCAAATTATCCTATCAGATCTTGTTGTAGAGGACCCGCGGGTCTTTGACCTGACCCAGACCGAACCCGAAAGCCGATGAGTACCTGAATTAATAATCTAATTAAAATAAAATGTATTGAAGGGGAGTCAAATACGGGTTGTTTCTATAGAGTAAAGTGGTCAACCACTAGGAGAAAAGAATTGTTGTTGTATCTCGCGTAGTTTAATATATATACACATTTTAATATAATAAAAACATAAATTTTGAATAAAATTTTGAATATTTTCGGATATATAAATATTTCAGATATTTTTTGTATATTTAGGTATTTTTTAGGTCGAACCCGACCTGGAACCGAACCGATAAATTCTAATTACCCGAATGGGTCCAACTATCTAAGACCCGACCCAACCCGGACCCGGTACGCCCCGAGGAACCGAAAATTTGAAATTATCCTATCGGATTTTAAACTCCTAGACCCAAAAGACTTGGACCCGAAAGGACACCCGACTACCCGAATACGCAGGCCTATCTTCTACAACTAAATTTACGAAATAGTTATAATTTTTTCACGTGACCATACCATGTATTTCGGATCAAAATTTTATATTTATTGAATTTTTTTTTATTTTTTTCTGTAAAACATCTCTTTGTTTATGTCAACATTCTATTGATGAATCAACCATTTTCGTCCTGTCATTCGATTGTCTCCAAAACTGATTTTTTTTTTTTACTAATTTATCAGTATTTAGAATTTTTGACGCAATTTAAAAAGCTTCAAAAGGAGTGAACTTCTTAAAAGTAACTTCAGAGATAAAACAATGGAAACCGTTCAAAGAAAATTTACAAACCAACACATATAAATGAAATTTTCCCACGAAGAATATATATAAACTAAAAAGATGACAATACAATATATATATATACATATATATATATATATAAAAGAAAAGTGATTTAAATTATTGTTTTGTTAGCAAGAGATAGTTGCATAGCACCAATAGAATACAAACTTACAAAGACTTGAGGTGCAACAATTTTTTTATATATGGTAACGAAACCTTATATTCATCAGTCGTGTTATCTTAAATAACATATGCGTATGAATGTTGACAAAAAAAAAACATATGCGTATTATCTAATATTATATAGGAAAATGTTGTTTCAATGATATGCGTATAAGAGCATCTCTAGTGTAACCCGGACTCGATAGTCCAGTGGTACCTGCCCCTCAACCTTGGGAGGTCAGCTGTTCGATTCGCAGGCGGGGAGGCGTGTCCAGGGCCTTAACCGGTACAGACGCAGGCTGGCGCCATGCACTAGGTGGTGGATTGGCCGAAGGCTGGTTAACACCTGGTTAATCAAAAAAAAAAAAAAAAGCCTCTCTAGTGTATTACTCCATATTTTATTTCAACATGGTGCAACTCCAAAATGGAGTAAGGTTTTACTTCAATGTTTTACTCCATTTTTTACTCCAAAAATAATTAATAATTGTTAATAATACCTTTTATTTATAAAAGTTTACCAATTAACCCCAACTATTTTATGTTTATAAAAATACCTTAAAATATAATTTATTTAAATTAAACATTATTATTAAAAAGTACAAGAAATCAGAAAAATAAAATAGAACACAATATAAGCTGATTCAATAATGAGCATTAGAATATTTTTCCAACAAATGATCAACTAATGCATTTCGTAATGAAAAAATGAGCTTTGGAAAATATTTCACCGGTCTTAGCGGATCTAGAAGCGATTTCTTTAAATCTCTTATTTTATGTTATTTTTATTTAATATTATTTATGTTTTTAATTATGCTATGTATTTTTGTGTTAAATTATTAAATAATGAAATATCCTGTTTTTCATGTTATTGTATTTTTAAATATTATTTAAGTAAGAAAGAAAAATATTAGAGTGTTAAAGGACTATTTCATAAATAAAAAAAGTTTAACTCCAAAATAGAGTAATGTGTAAGATTACTCCATAAATGGAGTAACCCTAGCCATTACTCCATTTTAGAGTTGAAAATGGAGTGGAGTTGGAGAAGATTTTATTTCAAAATGATGTTTGGAATAGAAAATGGAGTAGGGTTGGAGATGCCCTAACCTTCTCTAAAAAAATGTTTTTGGTAGACATATTTAAAAGGAAAATCGTATAAAAACTCTGAAAATAGCATTCACTAACATTTTAAACCTACAAATTCTTTGATTAGCATTTTTAATCTTCACAATCACATTTGTATTATAAAGAATCTTCAACCTAACTTACTCATTCATACAAAAAAGTTGATTTGTTATACTGATAAAAATGATGAGGTGGTGTTTTTTTCTTCCAAAAACAATTATTTAATTAATAAATAAACAAAAATCAAATAAAATTCAGAGAATTATATAAAAGATCAGGAACTAAAAAATCAGAAAATAAATGAAAATTAGAAAAATAAATAAAAATCAGAAAACTAATAAAACTAAATTAAAGTACATAAAATTAAAAAAAATTCAGAAAATTAAAAAAAATAAAAGAAAAATATTCAAAAATACAAAAAGTTTTTTTCTTTAAAGAAAAAAGATTCATTAAAAAACTACAAGATCATTTAAAAAACTGACATATCATCATTGACATATCACTCTTGTTGATGATGGTTTTCAAAAATTGTTATTTTTGCAAAACATCGTTATTGACATATCTACCGTCATTTTTAACGATGATGTTAGAAAATATCATTAGAGATATATCAAAAATCATCATTGTTAATGGTTATATGAGAAACAATCATTTCATCAGTGATATGTTTGCAACCGTTATTGTCAACGTTGAAATATCAATTTTCTTTAAGAAAATAATCTTGTAATTAAAAAAACTATTTTCAATTTCTGAATTTTCTAATTTTTGTGAATTTTGTGATTTCCCTTATTTTTTATTTCATTTATGAACTTTATTTATTTTGATTTATTTTTTTTTTATATTTTAAAAATAGTCACAACTTTATTTAATTTTATGAATTTTATCTAATTTTTATAAATTCTCATTTAATTTTATAAATTTTTCTTTAGTTTTCTGATTTTTTGTTAGATATTTTGAATTTATTTTATTTATTTATTAAATAATTAAATTTTTGAAAAAGTCGACAAATGATACAAATTCAAATTTAAATGTTAAAATTCTAGTTGGAAAATTTGGAGGTTTAATATTCTCTCGCAAATATCACATAAAAAATGCATGCGTAATTGCCAGTGTTTTGAAACCCGACCCAGATCTGCGGTTGAACCGGTAAACATGGTGACCTAGAATAAATCCGATTTGGGTTTTGTGAAAAAAACCAAACTTTAAAAACCCATAAAAGCCCGCGAAAATCTACTAAAACCCAGAAGCCGATATCGGTTAAACTACTGGTTGAAACAATAAATAAATTTTGCTTTTTCTTTTAGTTTTTAGTTATGTTTTAAAAAAATAAACTACTGGTTAAATTTTCACTTTTCAGTTTCATATTTGTGATTTTAGATTTTGATGAAAACCTCTCTATGACTCCTGAAAATATGAAGTGAACGATGGTAGACAAAACTAAAATTAGTTGATGTGATTTGGTGTTAGTTTATTTTTGTTATTGACAATTTATTATAATGATGTTTTGCTTCTTTTTTTTGGAATTTGAAGTTTAATTTATTATTCATATTAGACATTTAATATTTATGAATTTTATGTCTTGATTTTTTTAGATGTTATAATAACTTGTTACAAAAAAAATTAAATAGTCTAAACTGATTTTGATTTTGATATTTTGTATGTCAAATGAAAAAAAAAAATATAAGACTGAAGTAAATTATTTTCTTAATTTTTTAAACATAAAATATATTCATAGCCAAACTATTATTTTATGTTTTAAAAAAAAATTAGAAAATATTAAACTTTAGTTTTTTTTATTTTTTATTTTCATAGCTAATATTTTGTTATATAATAAAATTAATTCATTAATATGTGGTTTACATGCGATTGACCCAGTGACATTAAACCGATAAGTCGTCTGTTTCAGTGTCCGGATCAGGTTTATAAAGATTGGTAATTGCTGACCAATAAAAAAGAATCATGGAAAATACGAATCATGACTACTTTGAATTCTAACGTTTATTTTTTCCGAAATATTTTCTTCTGGAAAACGAAGGTTCGATTACTTCAGTTACTTAAGGTTACAGCATCAGTTTTGCTTTCGTCATAACATTATTATGTGTACAATAAATACATCTAGGTGTTCTATCCATTAATAAAGCCTTGATAGTTGACAAACAAACAAAAAAAGCCTTGACAAATCTTAAGGACGAAGCTAGATAGAGTTGTTTTTGTATGTATTGATCTCAAAATGGAATCGAATATTAGATTTGTCTTTCTCCCTCCCATAGAACAAACTCGCACCAATCAACTATTTTGTCATTGCACCGGCATACGTTCTTTGTATTGAATAGAAAACAATATCATTAATTGTTACTTAGTGATTACTTCTTACCCGTAATCAATATTAAAACCTGAATTATTGATGTTAGATTTTTTAAATATTTGTTACGAGACGACAAATTGAGTTGGAGGTGTTTTAGAAATTTTGTCTTGATGTGAAAACAAAAGTAGTGTAAGTTGCAAATGATACCGTAACTTGCGAGTTACGGCCACTGGTGACCATAAGACAAAGCCTGAAATAATTGTTAAGAGGCGACAAAATTAAGTTGGAAGTGTTTAAGAAATTTTGTGGTTTTTAAGAAGACGAAAGTTTAAGTTGTACGTAAACTAGTTACTTGTGAGTTACGCACGTCTGACATAAGACAAAGCCTGAAAGAAGATGATATTACTTTAATTAATGCATGGATATTTAGTATCCCAGTCATTACATAAGAAGAGTCTCTCAAGTCATACTATTAATTATGTACAACATTAAATCATCCCAAGATTGTAAAATGGTTAAACTTTGGTGCCAGCTAAATTCCAAACACGCAGCTTCCCACTCTTGTCTCCAGTGAATAACAACCCCTCAGGACCAATTGTGATTGCACCGACCGTGTTAGTCGAGAACATCTTTCCTCTCTCTTCAAAACTGTTTCATTGCCAAAAGAAGCACAACATAATGAATGAGTAACAATGATTTAAGGTTAAAGTAACAATCTAGCTAGAGAGACTTTAGGACTAAACTATACTTACGATGGTAGTTCGCATATGCTGACGGTTCCGTTTTGGTAAGAACAGAACACGATCGGTTTGCCCTCTGCATCGCTCATCCCACAAAGACTATGCACACTCTGTTTCAAACCACAAAGAAAGAAAACATTAAGAAACGTTTTTAATTATAACCAAGTGTGGTTCATTGTCATGAGCAGAAAATAAGGTGTGTATACAAAACACTTACTTGTTCTTGTCTGCGTGTATTGGTAACTTTCAAGCTGCCGTTTTCAGAACACGCCCAGACTTTGATGGTCCCATCCAAAGAAGCAGATATGAGATACTGATCCCAACATAGGAGCGACGTGACAGTGTTGGTATGTTGCCTCAGTGTCATTGTACATTCCAGTGTACTGAGATCCCACACCTTTATTGTTTTATCAGCAGAACCAGAGTATAGTCGCTGACCTCCAACTATAAAGCATGTGACTTCACCGCTATGGTGTCCCTCTAGAGATGTGAGGTATGTGAAAGGATCAGACTCAGAGTCAGTTGCTTTCCAGACAGATATAGTACCAGACTGCACAAAAAAAGCAACTTACTTTAGAACCAACAATGAAGCAGATAACTAAAGTAGAAAGCAAGAGAGGAAAAACTACAACACTTACACTTGTCCCAGCAAAAAGCATTCCATTGCCAACAGTCATAGCACGGACCTGACCAACCACTCCGTTAAGATGCAAATCTTTACTGGTTTGAACGTTAAAAGCCTGCAGAGTTGTACATAAACAAAGACAATGAGACCAGAGTCAAAGCCAACAAAACAAATCCCACTCAAGTCAAGAGTATACGAGTTAAGAGATTTCTTAAGCTAACCTTTACAGCATTTGGCAAGCCAAGGAAAACCCATGATCCTTCACTCATTAACGACCCTGCTTCTGCCTGGAGGTTGATTGTATGAACACACTGGCCAGTGTGGCAGTCCCATATACGCAATGTACCATCGCTACTGGCTGAAAAGAGTTTATCTGAACCTTGAGGAAGTGCAATCCCCTTCAGATCCTACAAAAAACAAAAAACAACAAGTTAGCGTTTTCCTTTATAGCCAATAGTCAAGAGTAAAAAGAAAGTTTTTTAAAAAGGAAAAGAAACCTTTTTGTGTCCTTCAAGAGCAGTTACCATGACCATTCCAGGGAGGCTAGTCCAAGAGTGTAAGAAAGCACATTGATCACCCTTCTTGCAATTTCCAGCTTTCCAAAACTTACACAGAGATTCCTTAGACTTGGGACTGCCTTTAGCGTTAGACCCCCAACCTCTACTGTCTGAAACAGACGAGCATCTTTGACCATAAACAGCATTCTTCCTCTGCTGCTCTGACACATGAGCTACTGACCCTGAAACGTGTGGTTTTGTTGACCTGTAAGTGGTATCATTCTTCCTTGGATTGTTGGCATCTGATGACGTCCAAACCAGATTCCTAGACCACTTATTAGGACCCTGGTTTGCATAAGGAACATAAGGTCTTCTCGGAACTACATCAGCTGCAAAATCTTGTTGTCTTTCCACTCCAAAGTTCCTTCGGTTAGAGTATCTCCTTGGAGCCTTGTAACTCATACTATAAACACACATTGAGAAAAACACTAACTTTAGCAGATTATACCCACAGATCCAATAGCTGTTGCTTCATCCATGATGATCCACAGAAGAGTAACACGCTTCCCAAGGAGAGTAAGATGACTGATAATCAAACACCTCCCAAGTTCCATGCTAACACTCCCAAGTACCGTAGAGATCACCAAGTCCGCAGAAATCATAAACAAATCCAAATAAACCTAATCTCCATTCCTAACCCTAATCTAATTCCATAGATGATCGATCTTCCAAAACCCTAACTATATACAAGATCGATTTGATTCCATCATCTCTCATCAGCGAAACCCTAGCTTTTTGGGAATAATCGGACGAAGATGAGACGAAGCGCGGAAACCGAAATTGAAACTAAGCACGAAGAATTCATCAGAGATCCGAAGTCGAAGAAGAAGCAAACCTGAGAGATCAAACGCACGTATGATCTATATCTTCGATTCGGGAACGAAAGAGGAAAAAGGTTTTTTTTTTAAGACGCGGGAAGAAGAAGCAAAGAGACGAATGAATTAACTTTTGCCTTCTGAGATTTATTTATAGATGGACGTGGAGGTTCAACTTAGGCTCATATAAAAGTGGGCCGAATTTTATGAGTCAAGAAAAAGGAAAAACCATAAGTTTTTTCAACTTAGGCCCATATAAAACTGCTTGAAATACCATAAGTCGATTACCACTTGGGATAATTTCAATTATACCACTTTGGTGGTACCACTTTTCATGTTTACCATCAACAAAGGAACATTTTCAAAAATACACATTTTATTAAAGGATAAAAGTCTCTTATATCCTTGTTTTTTTATATATATATATAAAATAAATATTAAATAAAATATTAATCCTAAACCCTAAACATCAATTCTAAACTCTAGACCCTAAAAAGTAAATCCTAAACCCTAAAAATAAACCTAAACCCTAAAATATCAATTCTTAACCTTAAATCCTAAACTCTAAACTCTAAAAAGTAAACCCTAAACCCTAAAAAATCAACACTAAACCCTAAACTATCAATCCTAAACCCAAAACCCTAAATCCTAAATTATAATAGTATTTTGACTATTAAAATTTTAATGGTAAAGTTGATTAGTGTAAAGTTGAAAAGTGGTATCTTGAAAGTGTTATTTCTGGCAATTTCCCTTACCACTTTTCAAAATTATTATAATATTTGAGTTTTAGAGTGTAATGACTTTTTATTTGAAAAAATTTTAAATGTAATTTATAATACTTTAAATTGTGATACATTATATAATACTTTAATTAGAATAATTGAAAATTAGATGAGAAAAAATATTAAAACTATAGTTTAGTTTTATTATAATTGTATATTTTATTTTTTGATTTTAAATTTATGAATAAATTGTAAAAATTAATTTGTGATCTATAATACATTTATTGCTTGTGTTTGTGAAAATAATTGGAATATGTTTGGTAGTAAAATATTGAATTGAGTAAAACAAAATTTTGATAAACATAACATAAATTATTGTAAAAAATATATTATTATATTTCATGAACATATTTTTTATTATGTTGTATTACTTTGATTTTTTTTTTTATCATTTGCTACGTTTCTTTTAGAATGTTTTTAAAAAATATTCTAGAAGTTGTTCTCACAATAAATATATTATTAATTATATGAAATTATCTTTTTAGTTATGTTGAATTAATATGACATATAAATAATATTGTACCTCAAAATTTTGTTTTAGAAAAGTGCAATCCTCATTTATTTTTGTTTCTAAAAGATATCTATCAGTATTATAATTGCGAAAATAGTGTTACTAAAATACTTTATAGTTGATAAGAGACCATGTCTTTAAACATATAATTTAGTGTGAAAGGTTATTGAAAATGATAAAACTTATTTTTTTGGGTCTAGATGCTAAATGTAAAAATATAATTTATATTGTTTAATGGTGTTTCTAGTAATACAAATTTTCAATCAAATTCTTTTTGTAACTAAACAAAACTATTATGCATAAGGGAAAAATTAAAAATGTCATAAACCTTAAATTAAGATAACACAGCATTACTGAGAGCATTTCTCACCTTGACATAAAATTTGGTGTCAAACTATATTTTTATCTCCAACCATCACACTAAACTTTACACAAAAACATTTTTTTATATTTATTAACTTTTTAATTTTGTAAGGAAGAGTCAATGTTCTAATTGCATGAGTGTGACTTCTTCGAATTATTATGCTTGAAGGCTGTTTATAACATGTAGAAATTCTACTAATCATCTAAAGGGCTTTAGAAGTTAAATTTTGTTTTCATCATTTGTGATTCAAGATATTAAAACACAAACAGCCAAACAATAATCAAGGTATTAAAATGTTTTACTTAAGAATTGACTTGTAAAAAAAAGTATTTACTTGTTGGTATATCAAAAGTTTGACAACTAATGAATTATTAAACAAATTTTTAACATTTGAAAGTTAATGAAATATATGAAGTCAACTCTTTTAATAGTAAGATTAGGGCTGACTAAAATATCCGTCTTTAAACTAACCCAAAAATCAGGCTTCTGAATTCATCAGATCCATGATAAATAACCGAATGCATACTAAATTGCTGTATCAAAAAATTGGTACTCAATCCTATCAAAACTGAGAATCGAATGAGTATCTGAAGATATCCAAAAAGTGTATATATATATATATATATATATATATATATATATATATATATATATTATAGTTGACATATAAGTATTTTAATAGTTTAAATTAAAATCATAAATTAATTATATTAGTTACTTTTAATATTTTGTGTTTTCGGATAAAATAGGATATCATGAATAAAAATGCTCAAAACTGGGTATAATGAAATTTTTTGGTTATTTTTGGTACATTTGGATAGATAGTTTAGGTTTAGATCATATTTTCCAATGACATTTGTGGATTGAGATCATTAAGTGTTCACTATCTTTTAAAAAGAGTAGCTTAAATGATTATAACTAATGTAAGAGATAGATTATATCATTCGGAGAATAAAAGATAGATAGCTGCGATGTGGACCGTATGAAAGAAATTATCTTAAATTGGTAAATATTAAGTTATTTTATTCGAAATTAAGTTGATACATATACATATTTTTTATATAATAAGGATACATACCTAGCATACCTGGGTAGGTCAATCACATAATTCTTTATGTGATTGTATGTTCGAGTGATCGATAAACTTGGCTGCGTAAATCTTTTGATAAGTTTTTATTTTGTAATAGATATTTTTTTCAGTTTCTACTAATTTAAAATTTTGACAATTATCTGACCTAAATACTTTAAAATATGAAGGTGCTATTTCTTTTTATTTTTATGTGTTTTATTTGTGATAGTTAAAATTGAATGATTAATTCTGATAAAATGTTAATATAGAATTAAAATTTTTATATTGGAACTTAGAATATATTGGTTATTATTAGTTTCTTTCTTTTTTATTTGTTTTTAATTCTTATGTCCACAATATTTGGTGTTATATTAAAATTATGTTGTTTTTTCCTAATCTAGCATATTTAGTTTCAAGAATTGACTATACTTTATTTAATTGTTTATGTTGCTAAAAAAAACTACAATCAGCATATATCTACTAAGTTTATAAAATCAAATAATCAAAGTTGTATCCCTCACAAGGCCGAAGAGATACTATATATAAGGCACGACTTGTTAACAACTCCTATTGGAGAAAGGAAAATCAAACTAATATAGAAAATAATAAATAGAAAACCAAAGCCTAGTAAGATAACTATGATGATGGCGTTTTCATCAGGGGATCTACCGTAAACGCCAGCTCCCTAGCAAGATTATGGGCTTATATCATCAACACCCTCTCCACGTACGATCAATCTCAGCTGTAAGTATTTAAGCTAATGAGTCCACTCAGTATCATCTATCCCTATAAAACGTCTTGAAGTTCAGCAACATTCCTCTCTATTGTATATAGCTGTTCTCATATCATTCAGCAAACTCAGGACTCTGCAATCAGGGATGTAAATCATCATATCATTATATTTACCAGAATACATAGCAAGCAAAGACGTTGTCAGCTAACACAAACTGGACAAAGCTTAATAAGCTCACAGAATCAATATTCCTGAAGCTTTTTAATAATACAGACTCCAAACTGGTATTCCTTTAATACACATCTATCATATATGGAAAAAGAGTGTATCTCTATAATATTATTTGAGAAGTCACTTTCTTAGGTGTCGCGCTCACGTTAACTTTCACACTGGTTGATTACTATGATACCCCTAATAAATTAAAAATACAATTAGATATTATTGTTTCCTTTTTAAAAATTTCCAAATAAGAATATAAAATAAAAAGGAAAGATTTATAAAGTTTACAAAACTATTTAAAACGAAAATATAAGTATATATAATATGGTTTCATAAAAAAAAGGAAAGTTCACAAAATAGTAATATTTAATTTAAATATATTTTAAATATCAGAAAATATACTTTTAAAGTAATAAAATACTTTATATCTATATCTTCTTAGATAAAAAAAATATTTGGATATAATGTGGTTTCATAAAAAAAAAGTTCACACAAATAATCTTGATATTAGAAGAAGAAATATTTTTTCTTTACAAAAATAATTTTAGACAAAAAAAAAAATATATTTTCAAAATAATTATTTTGCATATATCTATCTATTTAAAAATAATTAACTAACATAAACTGATATATGTTTGATTGACACTTTTTTATAATTAGTATTATTGAAATTATTTTTAGTATATTTATTTGATTATATTATCTAACAATTACACCAAAAATATAAATTATATTTTACTTATATAATATAATTTCTCCTAAACAATCACTTTTTGTACTGACTATTTTAAGAAATATTAAAAATAAAGCTAAAAATAAACTTAATAATAAACATCTTTTGATCAAATAACTACAATCATTTTAAAATATCATAACACTATATAATTTAACGAGGTAGATATATTATATTTTAATAGTTAAAATTATTAACTATTAAAATTGCTTAAGTATTTTGATTATGGTTATATTCAGTTTCACAAACATAAAAACAGAAAATAACTACAATTATTATAAAATACCATACACTATATAATTTAACGAGGTCGATATATTATATTTTAATAGTTAAAATTATCTGTTTTCTTAATAAATCTTTTGGTTTTTAATTTTATGTTTTCATGTTTGTGAAACTTAATATAACTATAATCAAAATACTTAAGCAAATTAGAATCATTATTTTAAAAATGATTTAAAATAAATTTCAGTTTACCATCCAATCAATCTAAAGCATAAATTTATTTAGAATTTATAAAATATTTTATTTTTTGTAAATATTCATATGTGTTCATAAGCTTCTAAAAATTTATTAGTTACTTATGTATGTAAATTAGAATCAGACAATTTAGTTTTTATTTTCTCATTCTAAGCACAAAAAATCTTAAGTTATATATAATCTTACTAAATATATTTATATTTCTAAGATAACAATAAGCATAAATGCAAATAAGACACTTAATAAAAATTTTAATATATTTAAAATAAAAAAAAAGATTATAGTTGAATTCATAGAAATAGATAGAATCCAATATATCCAAATGATAACTAAATCGACTGTAAAAATAATAAAACTAATTAAATATAACATATCTGATTATATATATAATTAAAGTAATATAATATTATAATATAAATTAGACATGAGAACTATAAATTAATTTAAAATTTAAGTAAATATCAATCAATTATTATTATATATTTATTTTATAAATATTTATGTCCGTGCATGAGCACGGGAAAATCACCTAGTATTTTATAAAAGGAAAAGCATACTAAACAGCATCAGGATCTTGCTGAACTCACCGAGCAACCATGGATTCCAAACAGTCCGGTGTTGCCAAATATGCTAGTGAATGCGGTGCATGACTGAACTTGCTGATATTCGTTCAGAATACGGAGACCTGTAACCAGACATAGAAACTTGTATCACTATTGCTGATTCCTAAGCAGTGCTTGAGAATGTTTCATGATATAATTCAATAAGCGCAAGAAAAAAACACAAAATTTCGACTTACTAAGCCATGAGTGCATTCCTTTTCCAGGGCCTCCAGCTGAGAATGAGCCACCTCCTCCCATAAGCATCTAATAGCAATTAGATTATATTGACTCTTACTTAGTAAATACAATTTAACTGAAACAAATGAAATTTTAGCATAACAAAATATTAAACATTCAATTTAGACACCTGGAGAACATAAGCGATGAGTGCTTCTTTCTTGCTCTTCCAGCCGGGAACCTCAAAGGCAAGCCCAAAGTGTGTAGCCTGATATGATAGAAAAATCTCAATTAGAATTGTGAACTGAAAACAACTTTAGCTCAAATACATTTTTCCAATGACATCATATCTGTCATGCATACCTCTCCACCAGTATGTTGGCAAAAATCTCCACCAGTATTGTGGCGAAAATCTCCACCAGTATACTGAGACTTAGGCTCTGCTTCGCGTGGTAAGTTAGGCGGGTCAGAAGTTAATGGCTCAACAACTTTCAAAAGATCTTCATGCTCAGCTCCACTTGCCACCAGAACCATACGTGCCAGCAGTGAAATTCTCCTAAAATTCCCAGATCAAGTGAGTTTAAAAAAGAACAAAAATGATGACGCCATCTTAACTAAACCATTGTAATCACAGAAATGTAGATGGTTCTCAAAAGCTGATGCGGTCTTACAGTCATAAACTCTTCAAAGAGTTCCCCATTAAATCTGTGGAAAGCAGACTCAGGTGTGTACAGAGGATTTGCCAATGCACCTGAATAACCAGCAGAGTGAACAGACTCCATGAGGAACCCCATGGGATTCTTTGCAAGTTCTGCTATCTCTACCTTCATTTTACGTAGCTGCAAACTCAACGCACAGAACAATATGCCACATAAAGCTAGACCACGTCTGAAGCAGGGATGGAACCAATGGCGTGGGAGGGAAGAACAACTGCAGCATAAAAGAAAAAAACATAAGAGAGAAGGACAAAACAATGAAAGGATGAACACAAAGGAGATGAGAAGATCATAAAAAGTCATCTTTTTAGGAGCCTTTTGAGAATAAGGATGCCTAGAATTCTTCTTTGGTCGTGGAGGAGGAAGGTGTTCGTTAGCACCGCTCTTCTGAACTTTAAGAGAGTACTTCTGAGCGGTTTGACTGAATCCGAATCAGATAATCAAGGAACTTACATGGCTCACAAGGTTGCTCGATTATCAATCAAGAAAGAGTCATCCAGTATCAGAAATCAAATTTTACCCAGAGAACATTTCACGAAAAAAAAAAAAAAGAAGAAACCGGTATATAATTATCTAATTAAGTTAGTTTTGACAGGCGAGTTATAGAACCTGGCAGAGACAGATCTTGGAAGACCACTTCCTTCGAGTAAAACAGCTACTTTTACTTCCTTGGTTTTCACTTCACTCAGTTCAACCAAATTATTATCTGAATGACTGGAAATAAGATATACAGAAAGAAAATATTATAACTTCAATCTAAAAGCTGGGATTATAACTCCAACCATAAAGATAAAAGTCTTGTGATGATGAAGATAAAAACAAAAGAGCTTTCTCTAACCTGGATCCAAAAAAACACCAAATGCAAAGCCTAACCTCATCTGAAATCAACACAACATCTCAAACCTTCACCTCATAAAACATTAAAAGGGTATTAAAAAAGGAAGTACCTCTCTTGCAATATAACCGTCAAGCCAATCTGTAATGGCTGCTGCGATGAAGATAGTTGTTGTGGCAGTTCTTCCCCACCAGCAATCAACGCAGAAAGCTACAATTTAAAAAAAAAAAAAAACAGAATCAAGATGGAGATCGAATTCAGATTGTTGATGAAAAGGTTGGGACTTTCGGTGTTATCGGATGATTTAAATGTACTGGCGACGATGATTGGAGTGAGGGTTAGAACGGTGAGTAATGTAAAGACTTTAGAAGCTTCGTCACCACTATAACTATTCTGATCCACCGTTACGTACGGTGTCTTCTTCAGCCATATCCGCCGCCATGATGCGTGATATGTAAGTTTGACGATTCGTGTTTCTCTCCAGTGAGAAGAGAAGCAACGGAAGGGTGGTGGCGAATGAAAAGTCGGATTGATTGATTATTAGAAGATGAGATTTTGGAAGATGGGCTGGATATAATGATAACGAAAAGAAGAAGAAAGACGCTTACTTTCAATGTATCAGAAGCTTTCTTGAGTTCAATCTTGAGCTCCATCATCGTCCTTGCTTCGCTAGCCCTAATAACAGCCGCAAGAGCACGAATAGCCGCAACAGCTTCCGCCAACTCAGGCGCTGTCTCCAGTTGTTGAAATCCTCAATCACGCTAAAGGGTCTTTCTGAGACCGGAGAATATTGGTCGGGATAGCCAAGAACGGCGGCTTACAAAAATTGCCGAGTTTGTTTGATTTTGTTTTATAAGAATTAGATAGAGAGGGAGTTGAAAAGAGAGACATTAAAAATGAGAGTAATGAAGAGGTTTGATTGTGAGTGGTGATGAAGATGGCTAGAAGGGAAAACGGAGAAGAAGTTAGTGAATCGATCGACGATTCAATTTGTGAGATTGGTCTCTGAAATTTGTTTCAACAGATCCGTGATATCTTTTTTTTTTTGTCTCAAGCAGAGCTTGCGTGGCAAAACGAAATTGTTTGATTGGATAATTATTTTGTCTGATGTGGCATAGCTCAAGGAGCTTCATTTGCTCCTTTTATTCATAGTAGATTACTTTTTACTTAATTTGCTTTTTAGTAAAAGATTGTGGTAGCCATTTAACATTGATTTCAATATTTGTGTCTGAATAGGACGGTGTGATACTAAGTGTGGATACCCGGGCAACTCATTGTTGCTGATAATAATTGTGAGCAAATTCACTACAGAGCACCAAACACATATTGATGTGGGGCTGGAAGTCTGGAACATCAGAATATGAGCTATGGGAATAGATAACAATGTACTGTCTGATGAAAAGTCACTGAAACTAGAGATTTTGGGTAGAAATACATAAAATGCTCCTTTTACAGCTCGTGTTAATGCAACTCAAGGATGTTACTGAGTCTGAGCTCGCTTTCATATAAAATGTGTAGCGGTTTCTATCATCTAATCGTATCATATTTAGTGACAGCCAAAACCAACAAAGAGGTGCTGTGAGAAACGAGGTTGTAGAGGGAAAGGCCAAGCTGATGGTCGCAAAGGGAATAGGTGGCCCATCTGGAGATTGTCGTGCCTAAAAATGTGTTTAAGAAATGGAATAAAGAGCTCGCATTCGCACATGGATTAGGAAGAATGTGTAGGATAACAATAGAACTTTTACAGTTGTCGAACACGCTCATGTCTGTCTAGGAGCATCTGGAGCTAAAGCTGCTGTTGCTCAGACTTATGCAAGAATCTTTTCTGAAACCCGGTGGCTACAAGAGAGGTATTTCCACTTGAGTCTGAGGTTAGAGGCTACAAAGAGTGTATGTATGACAGGATACAAGGTTATAACTGAGGTAATCACATGACTGGGAAAAAGCATCACCGCTAAGAAAATCTGCACCGACCAGTGGAGGAGTCAAGAAGCCTCACCGTTACGGAACCGTGGCTCTTCGTGAGATTATAAAATACCAGAATAGTAGGAGCTGTGATCCGTAAACTCTTAATAAATTTCAAGAAGGTTTCGTCTAAATTTAAATGAATGTATTTCAATAACTTTAAGAAAAAAACAAAGAATATTTTCATATTCAATATTAAAAATATTTAATATATTACTCTTTATGTTTCTTACTGTTTCACAATACAAATGCTTTTAAATATATTAAAATAAGTTTAAATTTAGAAAATTATATCTAAATATATTTACTATTTTTATTTATAGTTTAATAAATAATATTTAAATTATATTTTAAACACTTCAAATTTTAATACATATGTATAAGTAAAACATCTTATATTATGAAAATGTACAAAATACGATAGTTTTACTATACCATACTCATCAAATTTGAAAAAAAAGTTTTTTTTTTTATCAACCAAGCACACAATCTAACTTACCATGTAATTTTATTAACAAAAAAATAATGAAATTTGTCCAAAAAAACAATAATGAAATATATTAATAAATATTTATATCTTTCATTTAACGAATCGAATAAGACCATAAAATAAAACTTTATCGTATGCTTATATTTTTATTTGGGATGAATAAGTCACTGACATTAGGTAATTATTGGGTTTCAAAAATCGGAAAACCATATTGTCACATGACAACAACTTAATTCACTACAAGAAAACATTAATTTAGTAACTATTTTTGTAACTACGATTTGTAGTTACCAATATATGTTACTTATTTTTAACGATTTTACAACTATTTGGCAACTACAATAAAAACGTTGTACATTAGTTGCGATTTTGTGACCAAATATTGTGGTTATAATTCAGTTGCTTTATTGTAACATATTTGCAACGAATTGGCAATTATATCATGTGGTCCCTTAGTAGTTGCAAAAGTATAACTAAAATGCAACCACATGTGTAGTCGGAAAAATCTAGATACACTTTAGTTGCAAATGATTAAAATCTTGTAGTTGCAAAATTGTTACACGTTTTGGTGACGATTATGTAACTAGGTTGGTGGACACATGTTTTTTGAACGGCAAGTAGGTATAACTAATTTGCTACAAGTTGCAGAAGAGTCTCACATTGTCTATTTAAATCAATCGTATTCTCATCTCATTTGTGAGAAAGTTATTAAAAAAATTCTTCATCTCTTCTCATATCATTTGGGCAAAAGGTTTTTTTTTTTTAATTTTTTCTTATAGCAACCAAAAATTTAGCGTGAAAAGAAAAAAAAATTCCTTGAAAAAAAAATACCGTGAAAAAAATATTTACCGTGAAAAGAGAGAAAGTTTTATAAAAATATGGGAGAGAATTATAATTACTGGAAATCTCGTGAGTGGATGTACAAAAGGATCGATGAAAGGACGAATAATATCTCAGCCGAGTTTGCAGCAGGGGTGGAAGAGTTCATGAATTTTGCAAATAGTCAGCCATTAGCACAAAGTAGTGGCGGTAAGTTTTACTGCCCTTGTAGTGTATGTAAAAATGATAAATTTCTTACGGGGCGTAAAATTTGGAATCATCTATATAGTAGAGGATTTATGCCAGAATATTACGTTTGGTATATGCATGGGGAACAATTGAATCTTGACTTAGGAACAAGTCATGTTAATTCGAATCACCCCAGTGGCAGCCAAACCGAAGTTAGTAATATAGATGATAGATATGTCGACATGGTGAATGATGCCTTTCGTGATACATCAGTTTTTGATAACTATCATCAAGTCGATGGTTATCAAAATATGGAAGAGTCTAATTACGAGTCACAAAAATTTTACGATATGATGGAAGCTGCAAAACAACCATTGTATGATGGTTGTCACGAAGGTCACTCTCAATTATCTTTAGCAGCTCGATTCATGAATATCAAGGCGGATAATAATTTGGGTGAAAAGTGCATGGACTCGTGGGCAGAGCTTTTTACCGAATATCTACCGGCGGGCAATCAAGCAACTGGTTCATATTACGAGACAGAGAAGTTGATGCGAAATTTAGGGCTCCCATTTTATACAATTGATGTGTGTATCAACAATTGTATGATCTTCTGGAAAGAAGATGAAAAGTGGGATAACTGTCAATTTTGTGATGCACCACGATATAAGCCTAGCGAGGGTCGAACCAAAATACCATTCAGCCGTATGTGGTATTTACCTGTTGCTGATAGACTGAAGAGGATGTATCAAAGCGAGAAAACTGCGGCTGCAATGAGATGGCATGCTGAGCACGAAGCACCCGAGGGAGAGATGTGTCATCCATCTGACGGAGCGGAGTGGAAAAATTTTCAACAACTACATCGTCAGTTTGCTGATGAACCCCGCAACGTTTACTTGGGTTTATGTACAGATGGATTTAATCCATTTGGTATGTCCCGTAATCATCCATTTTTACAACTATTTAGTGACTAATATGGCAGTTGCAAAAGCAGTGTTTTCTTGTAGTGATTCGAGTAACTCATCCATATAACTGATTAAGGAGATTAATTAAGAACCAATCTAAGAAATGGTGGAGATATTGAGAACTAAAAAAAATTGAAAGCATTCTACAGCTTCACCACAAAAAGCTATACTTGCACTACAAATTGGAATTGTCGATGAAATCAATGCTTATACAATTTCCTATACTGAGGAGTCTTACGAATGTGTCTAAGATATTAGAAAATCGCTAAGAACAGAATAAAAGATTATATGCTCTTGAGTTCTTTTTTTTTTTTGGAATTCCTGGATATGTATTCACACAGGTTCACACTTAATCTCGATCTCTGTTATGCTTCTGTGAAACATCAATCAGAAAAGGATTATGTAATGGTACTCGGCTCATTGTGACTTAAGTGACCGAAAACAGAAGTTGTCAGCGGTTCTCAAGTTGGTAAAAAACTTCTCCTACAAAGACACCAGCATCTTATCAAACTATGTTATGCTATGACGATAAATAAGAGCTAAGGTCTAAACTTAAAAGGGGTTTTCTATATTTACCAAAACCAATTTTCACTCATGGATAATTATGTGTTGCTATCTCACGTGTTATTAGCAAAATCGGAATGACAATCTTACAAGGAAAAGATTAACCTACAGTAAAATTGAAGACCATATTGTATAAAATCACACCAAAAAATTTGTATAGATAAATTTTCAACAATCTACTATCATATGAAGGTAATAAACAAATCTTTTGACATTTATTTAAATATGTTTCTGATTTAACTATTAGCATTATCATCAAGACTTAGGCGTATATGAAAAGATCATATCTTCACCCTCACGTTAGAGAATCAATATCCCAACTTAACTAAGACCAAGTACGTCTTTTTTTTCTACTCTATGATGATATTTAAAAATGTATTAAAAATTATAAATGACTTAAAAATCCTTCAGGGCTTCCATTTCGTACCATTCAAATTATAGACCTCTCTTTGAAATAGTCTCCTCTATATTGTGACAGAAAATGAAATTTATGTATTGGTTGAACTTTTTTTTTCATACGCACATATTTTAAAAGTTTTCCTAAGTTTTGACCCAAAAAAAATTTGCCTAAGTTATCAATTATAACTAGCTTTTAAGATTTTTTCTGCTCTTTCCGAAATCACATCACCATCACAAAAAGATGATGTGTCTTAGTCACATTCATAAATCCTAAATTAATAAAAGATAAAAAATCAAATTATTAATACTTCAGCAATATTCTCTTAATACTTTGATTAGTATTAGGAAAATTGATACTCACCTTTACTCAAGGAACAAGTTTCAGCACCATCAAAAATAAGGAGAATATCAAGAACTTCATAGAACACAATCAAAAACAAAAAAACGTCAAACCATACACCACCATCAACACAAGCTCACATTATGGTTTAACAAATACAATGTCTTCAACTTAAGATCTTTTATCAGCTTATATGTTATTTATCCTCATGAATCATGTATATTCATTGCTCAAAAAATAATTTCCAATTAAGTTGTCCGTGCATAGCGCGGAGAAAATATCTAGTTTATAGTAAATGAAGGATTGCAACCAACACTTACTACTTTGATGTTTATTTTATAAAATTATTGTGTGATACCTTAAATATCTGCTAAATCAAAATTTATAAACTTGCTAGATTTTAGTAATAGCAGATACTAAAAAATCTTGATATATTGAGAGTTTAGCAAAATCAACCCACAAATTGAAGTCAATTGCAAAATCAACCCTTTTTTGTTATTACTATATATCCATGAAATTTCCAAACCATCCTTATGTTTTTGAAATATTCACAGAATTGCCATTATTATTTATTTTTTTTGTTATTTCAAAAATTACCAAAAACCAATTACACCCTAAACTTTTCTTCTTATTTACAATAATGCCATTGTCATCAATTTTCAACCACCATGAACCACCATTTTTAAGCTCTTTAAAACCTCTCAAATTCAATTTTCAATCATTTTTTCCTCATTCTAAACCAACAAATCTTCACTTCATCTCATTTCCTCTATATTTTCATTTAAAAACCCTCATAACTTTCATTTTCATAAGTATAACTTCATTATTTCAAGTGTACTTTGTTGTTGGTCGTCTAATCTGCTTCTTTTTCTTCATATTTGGAGTTTGGACGGTGGAAACGAGCTTTACACCGGAAAGTACCTATTTACATGGTTTTCGTCATTTTTCAGATCTGTGTCGCGATAGTAGACTGTATCATATGTCTACGCTTATGTGTAGGCTTACCATGCAGTCTACTTGTCAACACACATGTTAGTTTTGCAATTGACCAGAATAATTGTTTATGCAAATTTGACTTCCCTGGAAGTCTACATCATTACCTAAAAATGAGGTAGACTTACAAAGAATTCTGCGTAAAAGAGGTTAGTTTTGCATTTGACCAAACTTTTGACTTTTCAATGTAAACTTCGTCGGAAATCTACAGACTGTAGACTTCTCGAGAAGTTTACAAAAAAATTTGTTTTGTATTTGACCCAAATTTGACTCCGTTGAATATGTTAGTTTTGTATTTGACTAAAATGTTAAAAAGTTGACCAAAAAGAAAAAAAAAGTGTTGACTTTAATTACAGTACACTAATTTCAAAAAAAAAACTTTAGACATCACATGAAGTTTACTATTTTATTTTGGTCAACTGCAAAACTAACCCCCCATATTTGTGGGTATACTTCGTATGAAGTCAACATATATGTAGACATTTTTTTTCCGTTTACTAATAAAAAGTCAAACTTGGTCAATTGTAAAACTAACCTCTCTAAAAAAAATTCAAACATGTAGACTGCTTTTAAAGTCTACTTTAGTAAGTCAAATCTTGGGTGATTTTTGGTCAATTGAAAAAACAACTTTTTTATATGTAGACTAAAATGGGAGTCTACATGTATAAAATCGCAATTTTTTTTTCAAATATAGAAAGTAACCTATAAAATTTTCAATTGCAAAAACTAACCTAAATAGAAGACTGCATATGGAGTCTACATTTGTAAACTATAACGAACGTCTACATTTACGCAAACTGCTTATGGAGTCTACGTTTGAAAGTAATTTAAAAGTGAATTTGCGTATTATTCATTAAGTTTTTTCAAGATTTTTTTGTTTGACAGTATGTGTTAGTTAATCCTAATATGTTTGAGTGATTTTAAAAGAAAATATGTTATAGTTATGAAATTATGATACTTTTGATTTGATCATGTTGTTAGCTAATAATCGTAGATGTATTGGTAAGTCTACTTTATAGTTTTTTGAAACATGATCGTTAACTATGTAAATTTTCATTTTTTCACAGGAAGTGGCTCAGTTATCTGTTGTTGTGTATGAACTTATGTTGAATTTGTAGGCTTCTTTGGTATTGTTATGTAGTGTTAAACAAGTCTAATTTCCGTAATGTAGACTTTTTTTTTAAATGTGTACAGCAAAAGAAGACTTCTTTATTAGTCTACATATAGGAAAGTAGGCAAACACTAAAGTCCACTCTCGTTTATTGCTATTGGAATTGTATTAATTTGTATTATTAGTCTCTTTTGTGTTCAAAATCTTTAAAATTGCTATAAAACAAGTCTTCAGATTACATAATTTTAACACATTCAATATAGTGTGTGTTAGTTGTTGTTTCAGCTTTTGGTGGTTTTAAACTGTTTGGCTGACTAGAATATTTTCTGAAAACTGATTGCTAACAAAAATTAATAATATTATACAAGTGCAACACAATTAAAAAGTTAATACAGTTTTGATTGATTATGTATCAGAATATTTATTTACAAATGAATATTTTGTAAAGATAAATTATTACAAAGCAATTTTTAAAAAACTCTTGAGTGTTTGCTTATTCTTAATCTTGATATCTCAAAGGAAATCTTGGAAAAGAGTACCTACAAAATAAGATAAAGTTATGAGTAAACATAAGGTAAACGTATTCAAATTATTTTTAGTAGACTTCATAAAAGTCTACTTAAATTTTATGGGTTCAATAGACTTTATTTAAAGTCTACTAGCCTTAATTTTTAAATAAACTTCATGTCAAAAATAATTTCAGATCTAAAAATGTACAATTACAAAATTAGAAAATAGTATTTTCTGCAAAATAATTCCAAAATTGTGTGTTTAACCTAAAATTAGCAAAGAAAAAACATAGAGCTTGTATCTCTAAATTTAGTTTTATATAAACAAAAAAAATTAAATGAATATATGTAAATATTACATTTTTGGAAGGTGAATTGAAAACTTTGGAAGAGAATACCTGCAAAATAAAACATAATTATGAAGAAAATATAAGACAAAAAAAAATAAAATCATATTTGAGTAGACTTCTAATAAGTCTGTTTAAAATTTAAAGTTAATAAACTTCATTTGTAGTCTACTCAATTCGAAAATTTTAGATCTGAAAACTATATACATTACAAACATGAAAATAACTTTAAATCTAAAAAGTTTAGAAAATAGAATTTAAAAATAAATTAGTAGTAAATTATAGACATAGAGTTTAAATATATAAATTTATTTAAATATAAAAGAAAAACACACATTATAGATGTAAATCTTACATTTTTTTGTGGAAAAGAAAAAAACAATGGAAGAAAATACCTGCAAAATAAAGATGAAACTATGAAAAACATAACACAAACAATTAAAGTCGCAACCTTGTAGACTTCATTAGAAGTTTATTATATATTTGAAAATGTGAATCTTTCATTTTTGGAAAATTAGATAAAAACCATAGAAGAAAATATTAACAAAATAAAGATAAAAATTATGAGAAAAAACATTATACATAAAAAGTCACTTCTAGTTTTGTAGACTTCATTACAAGTCTACTATATCGGACAATTTTTAGATCTGGAAACTATGTACATGTGAAAATATGAAACATAGTTTTTAATCTCAAAACAAAACTTTAAAAATAGAATTTATAAGATAAAATATTAGCAAAATAAATGTAAAGAGTTTGTATTTGTAACTTTATTTGAATATAAACATAAAAATATATATTTAAAATCTATAGATCTAAGACTTAAATTTTTAGAGTGGAAGTTGATAACCATGAACTAACCTACAAACACAAGATAATATTGTGAAAAAGACATGATATAAAAATCAACAAACTAAACAAAAATTCATCTTCACCTTCAAAGAATTGAGAAATGAGAGAGTTTTAGAGAGAAGTGAGAGTTTTTTTTAGAAATATGTGCAGCCATTTTACAGAGAGATTGTCTAAATTTTATTTATATAGGGAGATCAAAATTGTAACTAGGTTAAAAAATTCAATAATATAGACTTCTTTTGAAGTCTACTATAATTAGAATTTTGGAGTAGACTTTATTGTAAGTCTACTTAGTAGAGTTTTTTTGAAATCTACTATGACTATTTCATTATTGTTACATAATCAATATATATTCGTTAAAATTGTTTAATTATATGAAATTTTAATTTTTATATCTCATATTGATTCTTATGTTGATGACTTAAAATATATTTCACACAATTTCTTTTTATATATTTTAAAATAAAATTATAAGATTAACTTAGAATGTAGACTTCGTAATAAGTCTATAATATAGACTTGATGATAAGTCTACACCTTGTAGACTTCTCTCTAGTAAATGTAGACTTCATAAGGATAAAATTGTAAAATAGCATTCTGCTTTTTTAGTCATAAGGGGTAAATAGACATTTCTCTACCCCTTTAGTTTGGTTTTGCATTGGACTGAAATTGGGGTACACTTTTGCTTTTGATTTGAAATTCTAGGTTGTTTTTAGAAAATGTCCCATACATATTTGTGGCCAAAATTAAGTAATATTCTATTTAAACAAAATATATATATATGAGTTTCATATCTTATTGGTTTTCTAAAAGTGAATTTTTGCCTAATAGCCAAAAAAATAAAGAAAAGTTTTCTAGTGAGATGGTAGAGAGAGATAGGAAGAGAAATGAAAAGAGAAGAGGGAATTTTAGTTAGTCAAAGAATTTATGGAATTTTTATGGTTATATCACCTAATTTCCCTTCTTAAAAATATTAATAAACTATTTGTTAAGATATAATCCCTCCGTTTCAGTTTACATGTCGTTGTAGAGAAATTTTTCATTTTAAAATGAGTGTCGCTTTATAGTTTCAATGCAGAATTTATTAACTTTATATAATTTTCTATTTTTTATTGAATGAAATGTGGTTAGTTGTATACATAATTGTGTTTTTATTTTGAAAATATGTAAAATTAAATGTTATCTTAATATATGTGTAAAAATCTATAACGACAACTAAATGAAACAGAGAGAGTATATATATATTTAGTTAACAATAAATTATGCAAATATCTTCACTGAAACTCTCATAGAAGCTGAACTACATCTTCCATGGTGGGTCTTAAAACATTAGAAAGATGTACGATGTACAAATTATACTGTCCATGTAGGGTTGAGTGACTCACTTTATAATTTTTCATATACATGATACATCAGTGGCGGAGGCAGGAAACTTATTCACAGGGGTCATAATTAGACTACATTTTGGAAAAAAAATCGATAAGGGTCAAAATTTTGTTTTGATTAGGGTCAATATAGTTTATTTGGTTAAAAATAATGTATTTTATAAAATTCCATGGGTGTCAGTTGACCCCCCCCCCTCATCAAGCCGTACCTCTGCCACTGTGATACATGATAATACGTGTACCGTACGGCTAATGGTTTATGAGGTGAATATTCTTTATATATTTTTTCGTGTAACAAACTATACATGAATAATTTTATTAAGAAAAAACAAGTACACATGTATATAAACATGAATAAGGTGTACCATGCATAGGACTTGTAAACAGAGGAGAAGATGCTGAGAATGTGTTGAGTCTCATTACGTTATACCACTTACATATATACTTATACAAACGAGAATCTTAACACACAAGATCTCTTCTTATCTCAGATATCTACTCATACTTATCTCTAACAACAATACTTATCCTCCAAGTTACAATATTTTCTCACACTACACGGTTTGTACCAAACCGTACCATAACCAACTCTAACACTCCCCCTCAAGTTGGTGCGTGAAGGTTACAAACACCTAACTTGGACAATAAGTAGTGAAATGCGGAAGCTCCCAACGCCTTAGTCATAATATCTGCAAGTTGCTCTGACGTGCGCACATGCCGTGTGACTATTAGTCCATCTTGAACTGCATCTCGAACACTATGACAATCAGCCTCGATATGTTTCGTTCTCTCGTGAAACACAGGGTTTGCAGCTATATATATCGCTGCTTTACTGTCACAGAACAGCTCCATAGCCTTCTTATGAGTAATTCCCAAGTCTTGAAGCAATCGTTTGAGCCATTTGAGCTCGCGTAACGTCACTGCCATCGATCTATACTCTGCCTCGGCAGAAGAGTGTGACACCGTACTCTGTTTGTTGGTCTTCCAAGATATAGGAGAGTCTCCTAGAAGCACAACAAAAGATGATAAGGATCGACGCGTCTTGTGACAGGCTGCCCAATCTGCATCGCAGAATGCTCGTAGTTGTAGGTCGCTTGCGGCTTTTAGCATTATCCCTTGGCCTGGACATCCCTTCAGGTACCTCATCACTCGAACCACAGCATCCCAATGCACATCACGTGGTTTGTGCATAACTTGAGAAAGTACATGAATCGCATAACTCAACTCCGGTCTGGTGATAGCAAGATACACAAGTTTCCCCACAAACCTTCTCAGGCGGCACACCAGCACCTCAGAGACTGTTTGAGGCCATACAACGATTTTCTCAGGCGGCACACCTTTCCTGGCTTGTCTGTGTTAAACCCAGGCGGCATCTCCATATACACTTCCTCTTCTAAATCTCCGTGGAGGAACGCGTTTTGTACGTCCATTTGGTGAACCTCCCAGTTCCTAGCAGCTGCGACTTCCAGTAGTGTACGAACCGTGGTCAGCTTCGCCACCAGAGCAAACGTCTCATCATAGTCCACCCCTTCTACTTGTCTGTTGCCGCATACAACCAGTCTAGCTTTAGGTCTCTCGATCGTGCCGTCTGCATTGAATTTGTATTTATACAACCACATGCACGCCAATGCTTTCTTTCCTCTAGGTAGGTCTGTCACATCCCATGTTCGCTGAGATTCAAGAGCCACAACTTCCATCGACATCGCATTGACAAATCTCGGGTCCTGCATTGCTTCCTTGAAGCTCTTTGGTTCTCTTACAGATGAAAGAGCTGCAAGAAATACTTGATGCTTCTCTGAAAATGCAGCGTCAGTTACATACGCTGTTATAGGATATGAGGAGGATGACATACCTTGAACCGAGATAGAGGACCGAGATGGGTGTGCCGGTGAATCGGGTTTATGTTTATCGAGTAGAACTTGTGAATTGTACACAACGTAGTCTTTGAGCTTGACGGAAGGTTGAGAGACTCGGTATCCTCTCCCAAGTGGTTCCGGAACAGAGCTCTCTGTCGCAGGCGAGCTCGAACTTTCTGCGACCTCACAATTCTCTTGAACATCAGACACTGTGTTTTCTGAGCTTTCTGCTTCACCATCATCCTCACTACTCCCCCTTACTTCCATAACCGGTGATACTTCTGTTGGCCTTGTTTCTTCATTGTATGGGAATGTATCTTCCATGAATACCACATCACGCGACACAAAGAACTCTTGGCTCTCCAAGTCGTAAACCTTCCAACCTCGCTTTCCAAAGGGATACCCTACGAACATACATCTCCTACTCCTTTCCTTGAACTTGTCTTTGTCTCGGTGAGATTTGTGTGCAAAACACAAGCACCCAAACACTTTGATGTCTCCATATGCAGGAGGCTTTTCATACAATAGCTCGTATGGCGTTTTCCCGTTAAGTAAACTGGAAGGTGTTCTGTTGATAACGTGCACTGCCGCCAACACGGTTTCTCCCCAGAACTTGACAGGAAGATTGGCTTGAAACATCAACGATCTGGCCACGTCGAGTATGTGTCGATGCTTCCTCTCTACTCTCCCATTCTGTTGTGGTGTCGCCACACATGATGTCTGGTGTATGATTCCGTTCTCCGCGAAGTATCTTGACAAACACATAAATTCTGTACCGTTGTCACTCCTAATCTTTTGTACTGACCGGCCAAACTGTCTCTGTACAAGCGCACAGAAGTTAGGTAGGATATTCTTTACTTCGGACTTCTCGAGTAGCAAATGCACCCAGACTGCTCGAGAGTGGTCGTCTACTATTGTAAGGAAGTAGGCTGAGCCACACGATGATTGTTGTCTGTAAGGTCCCCATAGGTCTACATGTATTAGTTCAAATGGAACCAAAGCTTTATTAATACTCTGAGAAAACACCCCTCGAGTTTGTTTAGACTTAAAACAAATGTCACAACCACCAAATTTATCTTTATTGTTTAGAACACCAGAAACAAATGACAAACTTCCTAGAACACCAAAAGCGGGATGCCCTAATCTCCGATGCCACAGATCCTTGTTTTCAGCAGCCTTGATCCGTAAGCCTCGTGCCATAGTAACATCTCGATAAACATAAACTCCATCCCGTTCTTCACCGGCTCCAATCAGGGTCCTCGTAAAACGGTCCTGCAATATACAAAGGGTGTCAGTGAATACGGCTAGACAACCAGTTTGCTTTAAGAGTTTAGCCACTGATAGTAATGTGCAGTTCAAGTTTGGTACGTATAGGACATTCTTCAGAGTGATTTTCTCAGAAAGTTTGAGTGAACCACTCTTCAGAGCCTTTACTTGACTGCCATCTGCGAAGCTTACTGGACATGCTACAATCTCTGCCGTATCAGTAAGCAACCTCAGCTCACCAGTCATATGATGGGAAGCCCCAGTGTCTAGAATTACCTCACCGGTTTGGTGCTTACCGTTCAGCTTGTCGGGGATGGATTTGATTTCTGTTGTTCAAGTAATGCGGCTAGAGAAGCCCACTGCTCAGTAGTAAGTCCAGGAACTCCCGAACTTGATCCGGTTTGCGCAACATTGGAACGCGCAGATTGTTGTCCGCGTCCACGTCCCCTTCCCCTGCTTCGGCCACCACCGCGATCACCTCCTTGGTTTCTTTCTGTCCACCAGTCCGGAAAGCCTATGATTTGCCAGCAATCCTTCTTGTCGTGTCCAGCTCGTCCGCAGTGTGAGCATGTTGCTGAACCTCCACTTCGTGCCACTGCAGCGGTGATAGGTGAATTCTCAGCCACGCTCCCTTCCGTCTTACTCACGAACCCTACAGCCTCTTGCTTGCTCTCCACGCGAGTGGTTAGGATACGCCTTTCCTCCCTGACAACTCGTTGATAGACTGAGTTCAAATCTGGAAGCGGCTCCATTCCGATGATGTTTGTACACACGTTACCAAACCTCGCATCATCCAACCCCATCAAAAACATGTGTACCTTTTCTTCTTCATACTCTGTAACAATCTTGTCCGACGCTCCACACGTACAGTCGGGAAGCGGCTTGTAACGCAGGAGCTCTTCCCACTTCGTGACGAGGCGGCCAAAGTATTCCATCACGCTGGATCCACCTTGTTTACATGCCGCGAGTTCTGCTCGTAATTGATGAACTCTCACTGCATTACCAACAGAGAACCGTCTCTTCAAGTCACCCCACATCTTGTGAGCGTCAGGTTAAAGGTCACTGTCGACCGAATTGCAGGTGAGATGGAAGCTCTTATCCAACACACTATCATGGAATTCACTGTCTTCCATGATTCTGCTTCAGCCGGCTTGTCGGTCTCACTTGGCATCTTCAACGTGCCGTCAACGAATCCGATCTTACGCTTAGCACGAAGCGCGTTCTCAAGTTCAGACGACCACTCAGCATAGTTCTCCCCTGTCAACAAGACTGGAGAGATGGATACTCCTGGGTTATCTGATGTCGCGAGGAAATACGGAGACAACCTACTGTTGTTCTCGCTGTTGTCGCCATCTCCAACTTTGGCTACTTCTTTTGACATGATCTTTTTCTCAACAAATTCTCCACACGGATCTTATTTTAGAAAAGCTCTGATACCATGTAAACAGAGGAGAAGATGCTGAGAATGTGTTGAGTCTCATTACGTTATACCACTTACATATATACTTATACAAACGAGAATCTTAACACACAAGATCTCTTCTTATCTCAGATATCTACTCATACTTATCTCTAACAACAATACTTATCCTCCAAGTTACAATATCTTCTCACACTACACGGTTTGTACCAAACCGTACCATAACCAACTCTAACAGGACTCACGTTAGAACTCACGTTAAAAGCACTAAGGTATATTATACTTTAGATAATAAAATTATAGTAAAATATTTTGTTTCCATGTATTTCTTTCCATATTTTGTTTCCATATTGTTGTCTCCAAATTAAATGATAATGAAATTCATGTAATTACTTACAAAATAGAAGGACACTTCAAAAAAAAAGATTTTTTGTTTAAATCTAGACACTGAATAAGTCTAGACTATTACGGATTTAGGGTTACTATATATATTTTGGATATTTCAGGTTTCCGAAGGGGTTTGGGTATCTAATCTCCTCTAACACAAACCCGTTCGAATATTTTATTAATCAAATCGGGTTCGATTTTGGATATTTAAGGATTGGGTTCGGATTTGAGTTCGGGTATCAGGTAAAATACCCAACCTTTATTTAATATTTAAGGGGATGATGTGGGTTTATAAATTTTTATAAATAATTATTTAACATTTATAAATGATTTAAAAGAGTTCTTATAATCATTTTCATAAAAAAATTTAGGGTATTTATAAAAATGGTCATTCTTTAGAGGTAAACTTGAAAAGAGATATTAATTTTATGGTAAAATTATATTTTTTTCCTAAAATACGACTACTAGTTTTTTGATTTTTTGGGGTAGATTTAAGACTAATTTCATAGAATATGTAGGAGGTGGATTTACACCCTCCACAAGGCCCAACGAATAGAAGGTCCTGCCCATTAAGACTCGCTATGCCGGCTCGGCCAGTGGCTAAAATGCTCACAAGGACTTACGTCTGCTTTACGCCGATGGAGCCGAGTTCAAGCCGATTAAAAGGACAACGAGTAACGATAACCGGCTCGGCGACCTGATCGTCGGCCCATTGACTCGGCCTCATTCAGGAAGCTCATTAAGATGGACCAACCTAGGGCATCCGCGGGAGATCGACTATATAACGGAAGAAAAGAGCATCAGGAAGGGAGAGGCACAACATACATACACACACTTGACGACTATAATTAGGGTTTATCTTCTTTGTATTTTTGCCGGCTTGTACTTTCCCGGCTAGCTCTCCGAGCACCAGATTGTTTCCATCTTTTATTTTCCATTTGTAATCAATATACCTCCTTCTCTCATCTAATAAACATCTTTGAAATAACCTACCAACGAGTTTTGTCTCTTTACTAGTTTCTGACCGAACTCGGTTCAAACATAATGTATCCTCCAAAGAAAATAAAAAGTGTGGAGAAATTAAAAACGGAACCATAAAGTCTACGGTGGAGACATAGTTATGTTTAGCGCAAATTATTAAGAAGAAATTAATAAGTCTAGACTATTAGAGATTTAGGGTTATTATATATATTTTGGATATTTCAGGTATCCGATCGGGTTCGGATATTCAATCTCCTCTAACTCAAAACCTCTTTGAATATTTTATAGATCGGATCAGGTTCGAGTTTGGGTATTGCATGATGAGATTCGGATTTGAGTTTGGGTATCGGGTAAAATACCCAACCTTAGTTTAGTATTTAAGGGGATGAGTTGGGTTTATAAACTTTTATAAATAATTATTAACCAATTATAAATGATTTAAGAGAGTTAGTATAACCATTTTCATCACAAATTTAGGGTATTTATAAAAATGTTCATTCTCTAAAGGTAAATTTAAAATGTAATATTAAGTTTATGCTAATATTAAATATTTTACTAAAATATGACCTCTAAAAATTTGATTTTGTGGGCTATATTTAAAATTTAATTTATGTATAATAAATATCTTCTCAAATCTAACACTATTAAAAGTCCTTATTCTAGAGTTTTTAGACTGTCCACGTATGGCAATTTAATAGACCAATCGGATTGCTCTAATCTTACACGTCATCTACTTTTGTTCCATTTGGGCTTCGATTTAATTGGTTATGGGCTTGTTTTTTTTTCGGCTCGGCGACCCATTTGACGAGAGGGTGCGACTTCATCAACTCTGGAGATGTAAACCCTAATTTTTCATATCCTCTCATCTCATCGCGATTCATCTTCTCTTTATCTCTTTGAATCCTCACTTTACAGAATTGTTACGATCCATCAATACTTCACATTCAATGGAGCTTTTCCATCTTCCTCTACATCTAATCCCCTATAAATGTCACGTCTTATTTTCTCCATCCATCGTACCTCCCAAACTTTACTTCAGATATCGAATCGATGGAATCCAAAGCAAAATCTGCAAACTCTGGTGATTTCATGTCCGATAAGAGATTGGTGTTAATAGACGCCCTTTGAACGCACCGTCCTATTCAGGTGATACGATTGTGTTATTTTAAGCTATGTTTTTGCTTTTTGATCGGTTGTGTAGTGATTTTTTTGTCAGTAGTGTGTTGTTTGGTGTAGGGAATTTGAAGAGAACAGTGACAGGAATCAAATCAACACCTATCTTCGTAGTCATAAGGTGTTAGACATTTTCAGATTGTGTTGTCATTTGTTTTAGTTGAGTTTGGCTATGTTTCGTGTTATAATTTTTTGCATTTCGTTTCAAATTCGAGATCTTAAGCAGTTTCCATTCTTAGAGGTGAGCAACGGTTTAGATTACAGTACATATCACACTTTTACTTGACGCTAGTGGTTGTTTTTAAGATGTGTTGGAATTTATGGGATACTCGGGAACAGTTTCGGATCAATGGAAGGGTTCTTTTTCATTCTGGTGATCTTCTTACCTACATGTCCAACTCCAACGACCAGGTCACTATAGCTCTATCATATTTTCTTAAAAACATTGTCCATGTGAAATTGAGGACAGTCATATACATGTGTGGGAATGGTAGCTCAAATGGAAAGCAATGATGTTGTGGAGATGACGTGGAGGCTCTGTAATAGCGACCAACCTTTTCTATGGATCATTCTACCAAGTTTCTATCCTAGGATCAGACGGGACAGAGACATTGCTAAATGAAGTCGGCACAGTTGTCTCAGAAAGAGGATATATTGAAACGTGGACATCATATAGAAGTACTAAGACATCTTGCAGTGGGAGGCTTCTGGAGCCACTGTGGATGGAACTCAACACTCGAGAGCATTGCGGAAGGAGTTCCACTAATTTGTAGGGCTTTCCAAACTAGTAGAAAGTAAACACAGCGTACGTAGTTAGTGTTTGGGAAACATGGATTCAGCTGGAAGGTGAAGTAGAAAGAGGAAAGGTCGAGAGAGCTGTGAAGAGGATGATTGTTGATGAAGAAGGTGCAGATATTAGGGAGAGTGAATTAGTTTTGAAAGAAAAGTTCAAAGCCTTTTCACAGTGGGGGATCCTCATACAATGCTTTGGATCAGGTCTATACCCATTGGGAAATGTCGCAGGTGGGTTGTCTGAAACGGAGAAGCAGCAAATTCAAGGCCTTGGCTTTAGTTATGGATTGCCTCTTGTTCAGCTAGAGACGCAGGATGACAATGAGTTCTTCGATCTGAGTTTCTTGAAACTGCAAAACTGAGACTCTATAGTTTTTAATGATGTAGAGAATCTCACAAGACTGTCAAAAGGGAACTATATATAGAGAGATGTTGTTTCATATATAAAAATATTGTTTACAGATCCATAAAACTTAGTACACTGTTTATCTTTCTTTTTTTTCTGTTATATTCTTTCTTTTGAGCTAAACATGAAGCTCAGAAATTTATCTGTTTAAACTAGAGTTTTCGTGTGTGTGGAACTTGATGTGCATTAATGTATGTCAATGGATAATAATGGCCCTATATCTATGATTAGGAGTTACGTGATAAGAATTGGTTTTACAGACTACCCTTAACATAAATAGAAAATTGGAAAAAAGACACTTTGAACTAAAATTTGGACAAATAGGATTTGTAGAGAATTTTTTAGTCAAATAGGATTTTGAACTTTTTAATACCATAGTACCCCTAAAATTTACAAAATTTAAAAATAGATTTATATATATATATATATGTATTTTCGTAAATGATTTAATAACATAAAAGGAAAAGTAAAAAAAAAAAAAGGGTAAAACCCTTTTGCCCAATTTCCCAAAACAATCGTGTCTCTTTTACTCTCTTCTCTGCCGAGCCCCTTCAATGGCGATTTAGGGTTCATCGTCGAAGTTTCTCTCCTCCGTTGGTCCTCGTCGGAGATTTCGTCGGAGATAGAGCCTTAGTCGAAGCCTTCTCTCTTTCTCTTCATCTTCCTCTTTGTTCTCAAGGAAATCGAACACAAGAACCCGTTGTGTACGTCCTCTAGTTTCACCGGAGTCTAAAATCGAAGTCTTCTTCCTTCAATTCCAGAAGCTCGGTGACGTTTACACATCAAAGTAAGTGATTCGAGTTCTAACCCTAGATTATCCTAAAAACCCAATTTTTCATCTTTCTTAAACCTAAATTAGCTGTTTGGGTTCCTTAATCATCTAATTAACAAAATCGAGCATTGCATGTTATCGATTAGATTTTTATGTTTATGAGTATCGATTTAGTTTTTGTTTGAATGGGTTCGACTTCTAACCCTAAATTATCCTAAAAACCCAATTTTTCATCTTTCTTAAACCTAAATTAGTTGTTTGGGTTCCTTAATCATTTAATTAATAAAATCAAGCATTGCATGTTATCGAATTGATTTTTATGTGTATGAGTATCGATTTAGTTTTTGTTTGAATGGGTTAGATCTCGAGTCTTGCAATACTTTAGTAGTTGGTGTCGGTAAGTTTTGTTTAGGGATTAGGATGTAGCTTGTCAATTGTGAGAGATCGATTTTGTTGTTATGTGAAATCATAGAAATATAAGTTTATATATGTTCTTTCTTTCTTTGTTTTCTTATCATAGGCTTTTGTCTTCACTTGCAGGTATGTCAGAGGAGTTACCAAAACGGCTTTGTAAGGAGGGTGAAGAGACCCAAGTGACTCAGATCAATAACAACTGCAGGTTGGAGTACATCATGAGAATGCTGAAGGAGTGGCTGCCAAAGGAGTTCGAGGACGTGAAGAAAGATCGGGTTTTCGCTCAGATTTTTAAGTTGCACGAGAATGGTTTGGGGTACTCTGCGAGAGTGATACACAGCTTCTTGTGTAGGGAGCTGTTGACCTACCGAATGAAAGAGCTTTGGTTTACCTTTGCGAGGAGGCCACTCAAATTCTCACTGATAGAGTTCCACGCAGTAACGGGATTTGAGTGCAAAACCAGTATCTCATTGAAGGAGTTTGATGACTATAAAGATGATGGTGGTTTCTGGAGCAAAGTGCTGAAGAAAAAAGAGGGAATTTGTATGTTGAAGTTGTGGAAGCAGCACAGGGAATCTATGAAGAAGTGGCATAATGCAGATCGCATAAGGCTGGTGTATTTATGCATCATTGTTTATGTGGTTTGTGCGAGAGGTGAGAAGGCAAATATCCCTTTAAAATACATCAAGGTGGTCATGGATCTCGAGAAGCTTCGTAGGTATCCTTGGGGAGTTGCTACATTTGATCTTCTTTGCGAATCAGTAGCCAAGACGCGTGATAAACTGAAGAAGACGACCTCAAATTATGTGTTTGATGGCTTCTCCTACGCCTTGTAGATTTGGGCAATGGAAGCAGTGCCAAAGATTGGAAAGCTTTGTGGGAAAAAACTTGACAAAAGTTTTCGTGATGGTCCTAGATGCATTAACTGGATGGGAGCTGCAAAAGTCTCATACGAGGAGATCATTCAGTTGGAGAATATCTTTACAGCAAAGGTTAGTATTTCATTTCGACAAATTGAGTTCATAAGTTTTAAAATAGTTATAAGTATCTAACTTTGTCAACCTTTCTTTTGTAGGATGTCGTTTATCCATACATCTCTTGGGGAGGGGATTATGTTGTTGTTGAACAAGCTGAATTTATAAGAGAAGATGAGGTAGAGGATGATAGAATCAATGTTCTGAAGCAGATGATAATGAGTAACCACAACTTTAGTGGTCATATTTGGGAGTTCGAAGAAGACAAAACAGAGCTTTCTTTAGAGCTAGATGACAAAGAAGGAGAGGATGATGAAGTTGCTCAGTCTGAAAAAGTAACAGAGAATGGTGAAGAAGCTGAGACTGATGAGGACTTTCAAACTCCAAAACAGTCAAGAGACAGTGACTCTTCGGCTAGGAAAGGGAAGAAGAGGCTCCCGGATCGTGGTATGGAAAAAATGAAGAATAAGGTTCTCTCTGCTAGACCACAACAAGCGCCCCTTGGTGAAGATATGAAGACTTGGATGGCGCAGTTATTTCAGCAAAATATTGAAGCAATGAAATATAGGCTTCAGAAACAGATGGCTGGGAGATTTGAGAAGATGCAGTCTGAGCTGAAAGGGTCACTTAAGGTTGGAGGAGGTCAACTTGATCATGGAGAGGCATCCCCGAGCAAGACATCGGCAAGCAAGGCGACCCCAAGCATGCTGTTATGAATCAAACTAGAATCGCTCACTTTCTTTTGTACGAATCTGTAACAAAAACTCTCTCACTCTTCGAGTATTCAACCTAATCACTCTCTAACGCTCGTTTGCAACCAAGATTTAAAGAGATACTAGGAGATGAACACACAGAGTTTGTTTTCCCAGTTCGAACCTCCCTTGAGGCTATCTACGTCTGGGTGCTTGACGGTACAAGCAAAGCTTCTTATTATCACTCAGATTCCACGAACTTTACAAGAGAAACAGAAAGATCAATTGATCAAGAACCGATACAATTGAATCACCTCACCAAGAAGAATTCTCTCTCTCTCTCTCTCTTTTCGTAACTGAATAAGACTCCCAAAAGCTTCGACCCTGAGCTCATCCTTTCTCAAACCCTTATATAGTCGAGACCGGTCTGACTTGAGTTAACCAAACCAATAACGAACCGGTTATCTTCAATTAACTCTTCAAACCACCAACACGCCAAACCAACACCGGTTAAGCTCCTTGTTGAATTATGTTGCGTGTCACAGCTTACAACAAATCTCCACCTTGACACCAACATAATAGCTCACCCTTATACCGTCAAACACTTCCACCAGCTTAGCAGCTGGCAACACCAAGCTCAGAAAGAGCTTGATCAAACTTAGTGACCGGGATCACTTTCGTTAGCATATCTGCAGGATTCTCAGATGTGTGAATCTTCACTACATTTACCTCCCCAAACTCTATCATATCTCTCACAAAACTCATCTTCAAAGCAACATGCTTGGACACTGAAACGTGCTTTGTGCGATCATGAAATGCATTGTTTTTGGCCAAACAAATTGCACTTTGTGAATCACACTCCACCTTAACCTCCTTCTGCTTATAACCAAGTTCTTCTGCAAGACCTCTCAGCCATAAACCTTCCTTGATAGCTTCCACCAAAGAAATATATTCAGCTTCTGTAGTTGACAGAGCAACCACAGGTTGTAAACCTGATTTCCAGCTCACTGTATTTCCACCAACCGTGAATACAAAACCAGTAGTAGACCTTCTTCTGTCGAGATCTCCTCCATAATCAGAACATGAGAAGCCTCTGACACAGAATCCTGATGACTCTTGCTTCCTGAAAACCAAACCATACTTCTGAGTCTTCACTAAATACCGCAAAATCCACTGCACTGCTTCCCAATGAGTCTTATCCGGAATACTCATGTACCGACTCACAACACCAACAGCAAACGCTATATCTGGACGTGTACCTATCATCGCATACATTACACTTCCCACTACATTTGCATACGGATACTCTTCTTCTGACCCTACTCCTTTATCCTCTTCCTTCATTGCTACCAATTTAAACTGAGCTCCTAGAGGCGTCGATACAGTGCTTGCCTTATCCATGCGAAACACTTGTAGAATCTTCTTTATATATCCTGACTGAGACAACTTCAACACACCAGCTGCTCTATCTCTCTGAATATCCATACCGAGGATCCTACTAGCTGGCCCCAAATCCTTCATGTCAAATCTCTGTGCTAACATCTTCTTTACTTCAATAATATCATCCATCTCTTTTGAAACCAACAACATATCATCTACGTATAGCAGTAGATATATGAACTCACCGGTCTTCAGCTTCTTGAAGTAAACACACAAATCTAATTCGCTTTTGGTAAAACCTTTCTCTTTCATGAACTGATCAAAGCACTTGTTCCACTGACGAGGTGCTTGTTTTAAACCGTAAAGCGACTTGATTAATTTGCACACCTTGTACTCTTCACCTTTAACTTCATAACCCTGAGGTTGAGCCATATAAATCTCCTCGTCTATTGACCCATGTAAGAAGGCCGTCTTCACATCCAACTGTTCCATTTCCAAATCCTTGTCTACTACTATTGATAACATAAGACGTATTGACACATGTTTCACCACTGGAGAGAAAATCTCTTGATAGTCAATACCCTCTCGCTGTGAACACCCCTTAGCAACAAGCCTTGCCTTGTGTCTTGGTAGTTCTACTCCGGGAATTCCTGGTTTATATTTATAGATCCACATGCACGCAATCTTCTTCTTATCTTTGGGAAGTTCTCTTATTTCCCATGTCCTGTTCTTATCAAGCGAGGACATCTCATCATCCATTGCTGCACTCCATTTTTCCCAATCCTTGCTCCTCATAGCCTCTTCATAATTCTTGGGTTCTTCACACTCTATCTCTTCTGCAACTGATAACGCAAATGCGAGTGCTGAGTCTTCAGTGAATCTTGCTGGCTTCACAATAACTCTACGAACCCTGTCTCTAGCCAATTGATAATCACTCAGATCTTCTGGTTGAGCAACCGTGGACTCTTCTTCAGTAGAGCCTGTAATTTCAGACTCAACTCCACCTCCTTCTTGACTCTCTGTAACCGTATCGCTGGTTGATCTGACAATCTCAACTGAAGACTCTATACCCAAAACTCCCTCTGCAGTTTCCTTTCCAACAGATTGATCACAGCCCTGAGTTACATCTTTGTACATTACATCCTCTCTGAAGACTGCATTCTGCTTATGACCACCTTCTTATCTTCCAATAACCAGACTTTGTAGCCTTTAACACCGCTGGGATAACCGATAAAAATGCCCTTCAAAGCTCTTGGTTTGAGCTTCCCTTGGTCCACATGAACATAAACCACTGATCCAAACCTCCTGAGATGACCGTATCCTGGCACCTTACCAAGCCAAAGCTCCTCTGGAATATTGAAATCATTTGCAGACGATGGAGTTCTGTTGATGATGTACACAGAAGTTGCAGCTGCTTCTGCCCAGAACTTCTCCTGCAAACCTGATTCACTCAAAAGACATCTCACTTTTTCCATTATTGTCCTGTTCATACGCTCTGCAACACCGTTTTGTTGCGGAGTATATGAACACGTACGATGTCTCTTTATTCCCTGCATCTTACAGTAATTATCAAAGGCAATATTACAGAACTCTAATCCATTGTCAGTCCTAAGGCATTTAACTCTATGGTTAACCTGATTTTCTACTAAATTCTTCCATTCACAGAACTTGTTAAATGCCTCATCTTTCGTAGCTAGAAAACTGATCCAAACTTTCCTAGAGTAATCATCTATTATAGACAAGAAATATTGTTTCCTAGATAATGACAAGTGAACATTTGGTGAACCCCAAAGGTCAGCATGCACATACCTCAATACCTCTTCACTGTTGTGCTTACCAACATTGAAACTCAGTCGTTTGTGCTTTCCCATAATGCAGCTTTCACAAAAGTCTATCTCACTGATTTTCCTTTTGTCTAGAATGCCTTTGTCTGCTAAAATCTTCAAGTTCCTCATGCTCGTGTGACCGAGACGACAATGCCATAACACCGTATCGTCTTTGGCTGTGACCGCATTTGCTGATGGTGAAGTTGTTTCTCCATCCAACAAGTATAAGCTACCGCAAAGAGTTATGGCCCGTTTCTTGGCATCCTGAGCACCTATAAACCCTGTTTTGCTTCCGGGGTTTGTGTCCTCTCATCCTGGATAGCTCCAACCATAATTGCCATCTTGATTTCTTCTGTCTCCCTGGACCACGCTTTATTTCCGGAGGAAAGCATGTGCGTGCCTAAATTTGTTGTCCAACACAAGGATATATATTCTCTGAATATCCTGCAAACAAAGTATGCTTTGAATATACCGGAGATACAAGTGTGGAGATATGCGAACCAGCTGTTGTTTCAGCTGCTATAGCATGACAACAAGGGATTTTCTCAACTTGATAGACACCACAATCACACTTGGAAAGCTCTAGATCAACATTGCAGTCTCTATGGCCACCTTTCACAAAGAACTTCCATCCATCAATTTGTTGGACTCTTAGAGTATCTGCGATCTCCTCGCGAACATCAAGCAAGTGTTCAACACCTCGACTATGTTGAGTTGTAAGACTCAACGCATCTCCTCTACTTTTCCAATACCATCTTCCTAGCTTCTCCCTTATGAACTCCAACAGGAACTGAATAGGAAATCCTCTTGCTCGCTTCAGTGCGGAATTAATTGATTCAGCGATATTGCTCGTTTTTAAGTTGTACCTGTCTCCGTGAAAATGAACCCTTAACCATAGGCTCACATCGGCATCCACCAGATACTCATGAAGATCCGGATTTGCACTATGTATCTCAGCCATGTACCGATCAAAGTCGTAAAGTGTATGAGCATAAGCAGCACCTTTCACCAAGTACAAAAGATGCTTCCCTTTATACTTTTTTACAATATTCTCTTGAAGGTGATAATAGCATATTCCTCGTGTTGCCCAAGGAAACACCTTCTCACATGCACTTATAATGCTTGTGTGCCTGTTAGAGACTATCACCAGAGGATGCTCAGCAGATACACAACTCGCCAAATTTGTGAAAAACCATTCCCAAGATTCATCATTTTCAGAATCTACGATCCTAAAAGCCAATGGATATATCTGAAAATTACCGTCTTGTGCGGCTGCAACCAACATAGTACCCTCATACTTTCCACTTAGGTGAGTCCCATCCATCACAATGACCATTCTCTGATACTTAAAATCTCCGATAGAAGCTCCAAAAGCGAGAAAAAGATACTTAAATCTTTTCTGAGAATCATATGTATAGCAGTGATAGAACAAGGATTTGTTGCCTTGATTTGCTCCAAATATGAAGGAAGTCGCTCATACCCATCTTCCGCAGATCCTCTAACCAATTCTTGCGTATATAACAATGCTCTGTATGAAGTGGTGTAATCAAGTGTCATGCCAAACATGTTCTTCATTGCATCTTTGATATGCTGCGGATTCAACCCATCAATGATTCCAACACGATCTATGAAGAGTCGACCAATGTACTTCGCAGTAGAGTGTTTCCGCCCAGCGATTCTGTCTCCGGTGGAACATGTATGAGTTTTCAAATACTTGGTTACCCAAAACGTCTTAGTCCCATGTTTCACACTTGCTATGATCTTCCATTGACAACCACTAACCCGACATGTTGCCACAAAGAGAGTTTTTGTTGACTTGTAAACTCTGAAGGAGAACCTGCGCCTCACCGCGCTCAACCGCAACTCTGAAAGCAGTGCATCCTTGCTAGTAAAACTCTGGTTTACATAGATTCTTTCTGCAGATGATCCTTTTCCCTCACAGCCATATGCCTCTCCNCAACTCTGAAAGCAGTGCATCCTTGCTAGTAAAACTCTGGTTTACATAGATTCTTTCTGCAGATGATCCTTTTCCCTCACAGCCATATGCCTCTCCGTAATCTTCAAAACAAATTTCATCATCTTCTTCCTCATCCTCGTCTTTAACCTTTCCAAATTGACTGTAATCCTCAGGATCATAAAAATCTTCAGCGACAACATGGATGTCAACATCCTCCTCCCTATCATGATCCTCAGCTACATCCCCCTCCTGATCTTCATCCCCCACATCAGCGTCATCCCCCACATCAGCTGCATCCTCAGCTTCATCCCTTTCCTCTGAAACCGTTCTCATCTTGCAAAAGCTTGATACACAAAGACGTACTTCTTGCGTTTTGGTTATCTCGAGCAAGTTTCGAACTTGTCTATCACTTGTAACATGAATAGGAGGAAGGTCTGGAGCTGGTAATGAGTAGCTAATCTCCACAGTGACTATAATCATGTCCAGGTTATAATCTTCTTGAGCCATTGCCACAAGTTCAACATGTGTTGAATCTTCATTCAATAAAAACAATCTTGCTCCTTTGAAACGATCAACCACAAAATTCCAACAACCATCTTCCAACAACCATTCTCCATACACTGCACGTTACTGATGCATCATCTGAGATAGTAAAAATAAAACACATTAGCAAACATAGAAGAAAGAAAACGAAAGTTTATTAGAGATCGAAGCAGACGACTGAAATGTAAGTCGTCCAGACGACTAAACATTCAGTCATCTGGTCAATGCAGAGGTTATTTTTGCAATTGACTTTGAAATCAGTTAGTTGGGACGACTGAAATATCAGTCGTCTGGGTATGTTTGATAAAAAAAAAATCCAGACGACTGAAATTTCAGTCGTCGAAGGTTAGTTTTGCATTTGACTAGAATATTTCAGAAGTTTGAATTTTTAGGACGACTTACATTTCAGTCGTCTGCGAAAAAATGAAATATCAATATTTTATTGAAATTGGACGACTTACATTTCAGTCGTCGTAGGTTAGTTTTGCAATTGCGAAAACAAACTTCAATATTTAAAAAAATCTAGACGACAGAAATTTCAGTCGTCCCTAGGACGACTTACAATTCAGTCGTCTAGGATTTACGAGGTTTGACCAGAATCTCGGAATAAAATCCTGGACGACTGAATTGTAAGTCGTCTGGCGGACGACTGAATTGTAAGTCTTCTTGAAAGTTAAAGTTTTTTTTCACAATTGCAAAACTAACCTATTGTAAGTCGTGACTTCCAATAAAAAATTGATATTTCAGTTTTTTCGTGGACGACTGAAATTTTAGTCGTCCTAGAAAGTCAAAATTCTGAAATTTTCTAGTCAAATGCAAAACTAACATACGACGACTGAAATATCAGTCATCTAGATTCTTAAGATATTTTTTGTAGCCAAAATAAAGTAGACGACTGAAATTTCAGTCGTCTCTGGAAACAAATTGCAAAGTCAATTGCAAAAATAACTTCTGCGTTGACTGGACGAAAGCAGACGACTGAAATTTCAGTCGTCTGGACGAACATATCGCAAAAAAAACTCGATTTCATACCTTCAATTAGTGAGAGCATTTTCTTTGACTATATGAACCCTAGGAAATGTAGAATCAAGCACTCATGAGCTCAAACGAAGGTAATCCACCCTGAATCTTTAATTTCTTTGACTATATGAACCCTAAAAAATGTAGAATCAAAATCTTGGGTTTTTTTAGCTCATTGTGGAGAGAAAGTGAGAGATATGTGTTGTAATGTGTTGTTTAGTTCATGAGAATAGAGAAAGAAGAAGGGTAAATGGAATTTGGAGGCATTAAGAGCTTCAAA
>CAKOAT010054044.1:668738-693688 GCA_932364175.1 Eruca vesicaria subsp. sativa
AGCAACCTTTACGATCCACTTGTGGATAAAATCGAAACTATGAAGTTTGTGTTTATGAAAATGAGAGTTATGAGGATTGTTTAGATGAAAATAGAGAGGAAATGAGAGGAAATGAAGTATTGTTTGTTTAGAAAGTGAAATAAGTGGTTGAAATTTCATAAACACAAGCTTAAAGAGCTCATCAATGGTGGTTTTGGGTTGTTGCAAATATTGATGACATGGCATTATGGTAAATAAGGAGAAATGTTTAGGGTGTAATAGGTTTTTTTTTAATTTTCGAAAATAAAATCAGATTTAAAAATAATGGCAATTTGGTAAATAGGTGGAAACATGAGGAGAGTTTAGGTTTTTTAAGAGTGAATAGTAATGACAAAAAAAAGAGGTTGGTTTTGTGTTTGACTTGAAATTTTAGGTTGGTTTTGCAAAAACCCCTTAAAATTTATTTGGAAAATTAAGGATATTTTAGGTAAAATTAAATATCCTACTATATATTAGTTGAGAAGTCACTTAAATGACTTTTGTTTAGATGTCACTCATTGGTAAAAGTTAAACTTAATTCTCTTAGTATATTGGTTGTTGGTATTTAGAATTTTATTTATTTAAGTAGATTTTTAAAAAGAAACTAATCCTAAAATAACCTAATCTAATTTATGTTACAAAACCAACAATTAAAAATTTTAAATATAGATGAATGAACCTAATTTATTTTTAGAAACACTTAAATATCATTTATTATATTATATGAAATTTAATATCTCTAAATATAATAAATACATATGATACTACATAAACAATTATATTAGTAGTGGATATAATAAATCATATATTACTGAAAATTAATATCTCTAAATATAATAATATTTCTACTCAATATATATATATATATATATATATATTTCTTAAATGGGTCAAATGATACAAGACAGTCAAAGATATAATTTTAGAACATTCTAATCGTTTTTCAATGACAATGTGATACTATAGTTGAGTTATCACTTTTAGAAATTATTAAAATATTTTTATATTTAAAAACATAAAATTATATGGTAAGTCACTTAAAATAATATCAACCAAGGAAAAAATTTAATATAATATAAACTTAAAATCATAACCTTATATTAATATGTGACAATAGTTAATATTCTATTATATAATATGTATAGCTTTGGTATAATAGAATTGGCATGCTTACTTTTTTTTATAGAAAAAGAGACATAAAAAAGAATAATAAAATATGTTTGTTGTGTTCTTGGTTCTTTTATATTCTTATGTACTTATTCTCTATTTGGTTGTTAAGATACATGTATTTTACTTATTTCTATAAAATGTGAAATAATTTTTTTATGTATTTTTACAACATCAAAATAAATTGAGTAACGAAGATTAATAAAACTGGTCTGTTCTAAAATTGATAAGGTGAAAAATAGAAAATATAACGTAAACCGAAAGTAACATAATTTTTTAAAAATTATGATATGTATTTTTGCAGTATAATAAATTTTTATAATATGGGATATAAAATTTACCAAATTTTATACAGATAAAACACTGTATTTTGATTTAATATTGAATGTCACATTAGTATTAAGTATATAAGTTTAAAATAACGACATTATGTCATTTAATAATTACTTTCCTTATGTATAATTAGTTAATCATATTTAATAATCATATTTAATTAAAATAGGTTTGTATTAATTAATCTAAATATATGAAGATAATACTTTTAAAAATATCTAACTTTCGATTAATTTTGATTAAAAAATTGGTTAGATGAATTATTTTTTGATAAAATAGTGTGATGACGAGAGAATTTAATGATGATTTTGTTTTTTTATCCAGTTTTGAGTTTTATATTAAACACTAAAAACCTGTGTGAGAAATAGTGATTTGTAATTTGAAAAAAATTATAAATTTTATAACTATTTTCCATCTAAGAAAAATAAAATAAATTAGTTTGTTTGTTCAATAATCATCGGTTTTATGTTAATCATAAATTATGTCATAAGAAGAGTTTTGGAAACTTAGATTAAAAGTGGGATTCTGACTAAAATTTATAGAATTATCAATATATTTAAATTCTCTTCTAGGGATATATAATATCAAGACTTTGAGTTCCAAATTATTTAAAAATAAATAATTGTTTTAATATAATGTTTATTTTACAAAATTATAAAATTATAAACAAAATATACTCCATTTCTTTCATTATAAGTGTCATTTTAAATTTTTACATACAGATTAAAAAATAATTATTTTTATATATTTTTTATAGAAACACAATTACCTATACACATATTCATATTTCAACCAATGGAAAAATGATTTGCAAAATGAAATTAATAGATATTGCATTGAAAACTAAAACAACCACTTATTTGTAACAAAACATTTTTCTCTACTATGACATTTAATATGAAAGGAAGATAGTATAATTTTCATACAATATTTATATCTGCGATACTTCGCGGATAACCACCTCGTTTTATTATTAAAACATAAGTCATAACTTAAAGGTGGGTGTTCAGATACCCATTCGGGTTCGGATAGGGTATTTTAGAATAGGAGTCTAAAACCCATTCATGTATTTTACATATCAGGTCAAGTTCAGATTATTTTTGGTTCGGATTCGGTTATTTCGGATCGGGGTGGGATATTTTAGACTTTTTTATAAAAAAAAAATCAATTTTTTTTTTACTCATTTTTTCTTACAAAAAATGACTTTTAAATTTTTAATAGGTTAAATGATGAATAGGTTTAGAAACAAAAATTTTGAAAATTAAAAAATAATAATTTAATTAATGGTTTGAGAATTTGAATGCAGCTTTTGTTAATGCATGAAATAAATAATTTCATATGTATTTTAATTGAATAAAAAATTACTTTGTCCACAATAATAAATATTTTGGATAAAATAAAAGAAGTAAACTAGAAATATAAAGGTTAAAAACAAATATATTCTGTTATCTTCGGATTCGGATATTATCCGTTCGAGTTCGGATATCCAATCTCTTCTAATTCACTACTCGTTCGGGTATTTTACTACTTCGGTTCAGTTTTGGTTTGGATGTTTTTTTATTGGGCTCGAATACGGATTCGGGTAGAATGCCAAATCGTAGTCGTAACCTTGATTCATGTGTGATTTTTTTAAAAAATGAATCATCACTAGAAATCAGCTATCATTTATTCTATATTAATAATATGCCTTATTATATATTTTTTTTTGACATCCATATGCCTTATTATATCATTCCCTAAAATATTATTCCATTTTTAGTATTGTTATTATATATATACACGTGGTAGATGTATTGCTAAAATTAAAGAGGTTTGATTCGAGTACAAAATCTAAAGTAAATCTCTGGATATAAATATAGCCTATTTTTATGGTAAGACTATATATCATCATTATTAATGTTTGAAATTTATAAATTAAATTTGTAAAGAAGATTATATAACGCGATTATTATAGTAAGATTTTTTTTAAAAAAAATATATATATATATGTTTCAAAAAAACAAGAAAAAGTCTGTTTATATAAAAATATAGTAAATTTTTTTTTTAAAAAAAAAAACTCTTTTCTATTTCAAATTAAACTTATAAAAAGATAATTTAAACATTTTTTTGTAACAAGTTCAAATTACGATATATAATAAAAATAAATTAAAATTAAGATGTACATATCAAATGAAAACATTGAAATTTAAATTTTTGTAAATCCATTAAATTTAAATTTAGTTTTTTTTAAAATGATTTACATCAAACTAGATTACATATCGATCACACATCCATTCAACTGATTATTTTCTTGGGTTTTAGCAGTTTTTCTGGAGTTTATAAGGTATTTAAATAATGAGTATTTCTTAAAATTAAAATCAAATTACATATCGGATCACTGAGTTAACCGGTTCATTCACATGTCTAAATCAGGTTAAAAGGATTGAAATTAATTTTTTTTTTAAAATACAAAAGAATTTAAAATTAAAAAATATTTGTAACATCATTAATGAAAATTGTTTTAAAAAAATATCTCGCGTTTTTATAGTGTGCGTCAATGTTATTAATTTAATATTTGATCATTCTTTTTTTGAAAAACAAATAATAATACTAAATTTTGAATTAGTTACTTTATAATTATAATGTAAGAAGATATAATTTTATTTTTGCCTGAATTTAATTTTATTTGAAATGTTACAATATTTTGAAATGAAAATAGTTATTTACTTTAAGAAACTACATTTCAAATGTATTCTGTGGCAGACCCAAAATATATTTTTGGGGTGTCACTAGTTGGGCTTAACCAAGCTTAAAATGAAAATGAAGATTTTTTTTAAAAAAAGAGTTACAAAAGAAAGGTTTGAACTCGGGTTGCAAAATTAAAAGTGGGTCGGATGGGGTAGAAACAGATCATTTGAACTACATATTTTTCACTACAAGCTAACAAAATTGCCAACATATATTTTTAACATGTTGCAGTTGCACCCCCTTTGTTTAAGGTGGGTCCACCTCTGAATGTACTATTTGGTTTTGGGGTTAGTTAATGAATATTCAGTTGACAAAAAAATTAATATATATAGAGTACGTCTGGACCAAAAGGTATATCAAAAGAAGAAGTGAGAGAAGCTATCTTTTCCATAAAACCGGAGAGCGCGCCTGGACCAGACAGAATCAGTGGCTTATTCTTTCAGAAGTATTGGAACTTAATTGGAGAAGACGTCTCAAAGGAGATCATTCAAGTTTTTGAATCAGGGGTTATACCGGTGGACTGGAATTTCACATACATAAGTTTGAACCCTAAAATTACAGAACATGAGAGCATGACGGAGATCACACCAATAAACCTTTGCTCAGTTCTTTACAAGACAGCTTCCAAGATTATAGTGAAGCGCTTGCAACCGTTCCTCCCTCAAATCGTCTCAGTCAGCCAAACTGCTTTTGTGAGTGATCGCATGAAGCGGTTCGCTCTCAAAGCTCACCCAAAGGTCTCAAAGGAAGTTATGGCAGTCAAGACAGACATGTTGAAGGCTTTCGACAGAGTTGAGTGGTCTTACATCAACACCCTATTATTAGCCCTGGGATTCGAGAACAGAAGGCTGAGTCTGATCATGAAATGTGTGTCCTCAGTTACCTATGTAATGGTTATTAACGACCAAACCTTTGGTTTGATCTCTCCTCGAGGAATTAGACAAGGGGATCTGCTTTTTCTCTTCCTATTTTTCTTATGCATAGAGGGAATTTCCCACCTCCTCTCTGTTGCAGAGAGAATTGGACTGATAGAGGGAATGAGCTTCTCAAAATCTGTCCGTCGATCCACCATCTCTTCTTCGCAGACGACAGCCTCTTCCTCTGGAAAGTGTCCACCGTCCAGGGAAGTAATCTCAAACGAATTCTGGACTTTTATGGTCAAGCTACTGGCCAAGTCATTAACAGTCAAAAATCATCCATATCTTTTGGTGACCATATTCCAGAGACGGAGAAGAGACAGATTCAAGACAACTTTGGTATTTTTAATGAAGGAGTGCAAGAAAGTACCTAGGACTCTCAGAATGTTTCTCAGGCTCAAAGGTAGACCTCCTGTCATATCTGAAAGACAGGACGGAAGAGATGTTGGAATCTTAGTACTTAAGTTACCTGTCTCCAGCAGGGAAAGAAATCATGTTGAAATCATCAGCTTTGGCAACCTCGGGGTTTGCCATGTCTTGTTTTTGACTGCCTAAAACGTTAACTGACAAGCTTGCTAGCTTGATGGCCAACTTCTGGTGGAGCTCTGAGCCTGGACAGAGGAAGATTCATTGGGTCTCTTGGGAAAAGTTATGTCTACCAAAAAATCTGGGTGGTATGGGCTTCATAGACTTAGAATGTTTTAATCAAGCGATGCTTGCTAAGCAATGCTGGAAACTTATCAGCCATCAGGAAAGACTTTTACAGAATTTTCTACAAAGCAGATACTACCCGTAAGGAGAATTCCTCACTGCCCACATGGGTACGCGTCCATCCTACGGTTGGCGTAGCCTCCTACATAGCCGTGAACTCTTGAAAAAAGGTCTGCAAAAACGAATCGGTAATGGGGAAAACTCAAGAGTGTGGTCGGAGCAATGGTTGAAGGATCCAGTAGAGGGTTTGAGAGCTCCTAGATCAAAAAAACTTTGAGAGAAACCAAAAAGTCTCCTCCATAATTGACCCACATACCAAGAGATGGAATCCACAAGCTCTGCACCTCCAATTCGCCCCAGGCGATGTGGAGATAATACTAAGAAATCAACCGGTTGTGGCAAGAGAGGATTTTTATGTTTGGACTAGAACCGGCCTTGAAAATTAGGGGACCTAAAGTAGATTTTTAACGATATCACTTAATTTTTTTTTTTTTTGATTTGGAGGCCTAAAATTTTTTTTTGGGACCTATGTACACTACAAAAAAAAAAATTTAACTACGAAAATTAACGACGAAACAAGGTTCTCGTAAATTTATGTGGGTTTTACGAGTATTTTACGAGGAAATATTGGATCCTCGTAGATTCGTCGTGAACTAACGAGAAAAAGGTTTCCTCATCTAAAAGACGTTAATTAGCGAAGAACATACGTGGCAGACTAGGTTTCCTTGTAAAATACTCGCTATTGTTGTGTGTATTTTACGAGGAAACCCTTTAACAAGGAAATAACAAATCTAACTACTTTTTATTTGTAAACGTGTTTGTAGTTACTAATTTTCCTCTTAAATTCGTGGTAAAATGTTACCTACCAACTTTAAAATTTTCCTATAAATATGTCATTTGGGTTTCAAATAAAACACACCAAAAAACTGAAAACGTAAAAGAGAGAAAAACTTGAAAACATGAAAAAAAAAATGTCCGGTGATGGAAATTTTTTTGTGAGTCGGAGGTGGATGTATACACATAGAGATAGTAACGGGAGGGTGGCGAAAGAATTTCTCGAAGGGCTGAAGACATTTATGTATCAAGCAGATTTTACACCGCTCATGCATGAAAGCGGTAAGATGTTCTGTCCTTGTCGGAAATGCAATTCAAAATTAGGCCGTCGTCAAAATGTTTGGAAGCATTTACTAAATAGAGGTTTCATGCCATATTACTATATTTGGTTTCAACATGGAGAAGGTTATAGTTATGGGAATGAAGCTAGCAGTAGTAATAGAAATTTTCAGGTTGAACCGGTTGATCATTTGCATAATGAAAATAGTTACCATCAGGAGGAACATATTGTAGATTATGATAGGGTTCATGATATGGTCGGTGATGCATTTGTAGCTCATGATGAAGAAGAACCTAACATAGATGCAAAAAAGTTTTATGAAATGTTAGAAGCTGCGAATCAGCCAATTTACAGTGGTTGTAGAGAAGGTCTCTCTAAACTGTCGTTTTCCGCTAAAATGATGAATATTAAAATCGATCACAATCTACCTGAAAATTGTATGGATACATGGGTAGACATGTTTAAAGAGTATTTGCCGGAAGACAGTGTGTCTGCTGATTCTTATTATGAGATTCATAAATTAGTTAATAATCTTGGGTTGCCTTCCGAGATGATAGACGTTTGCATCGACAATTGCATGATTTACTAGGGAGATTATTAGAAGTTAGAAGAATGTTGATTCTGCAAGAAGCCATGATTCAAACCACAAGGACGAGGGCATAATAGGGTACCGTACCAAAGGATGTGGTATCTACTAATTACAGACAGATTGAAAAGATCGTATCAATCTGAGAAGATTGCTGGAGGGATGATATGGCATGTCGAGCATACTCAGACAGAGGGTGAGATGACTAAACCATCAAATGCAAGAGCTTGGAAACATTTTAACAAATTACATCCAGATTTCGCTAGCAATAGTCGGAATGTGTATCTTGGATTATGCACATATGGATTTAGTCCATTTGGAATGCCGGGGAGACATTATTCATTGTGGCCAGTCTTTCTTACGCCATATAACCTACCACCGGAGATGTGCATGCTACGAGAGTTTCTATTCATGACCATTATTAATACCTAGTTCGTAGCATCCAAAAAGGTCTCTCGATATTTTTCAACAACCTTTGATAAAAGAGTTGAAAGATTTGTGGTCAACATAGGTGAGGACGTATGATTGTTCAACGAAAACAAATTTTACGATGTGAGTGATGCTTCTGTGGACCATAAGTGACTTTCATGCATATGGGATGTTGTCTGGATGGACTACAAATGGGAGATTATCTTGTCCAAATTGTAATGGAATGACAGATGCGTTCCAGTTGAAGAATGGTAGAAAGACAAGTTGGTTCGATTGTCATTATCGGTTTCTTCCTATTCACCATCTGTACAGAAGAAACAAAACATTGTTCATGCACAAAAGGATTGTGAGAGACACTCCTCCTCCATATTTAACTGGAGAACAAATCGAAGCCTAAATTGATTACTACTGTGCTCTAGAATCCGTTCCTCGTAGTGGTTATTGGCATGTTCCCAGTAATATGCCTGATTTTTGCGGAATTCAGCACAACTGGCACAAAAAGAGTATATTTTGGGATTCGCCATATTGGAAGGATCTTCTTTTGTGTCACAACCTGATGTGATGCATATAGAGAAGAATTTTTTTGAGAACATCCTGAACACAGTATTGAATGTCCCAGGGAAGACAAAAGATAACATCAGATCGAGGTTGGACTTGTCTGATATTTGAACAAGAAGTGAGTTACATATAAAAAACAATGGACAAGTTCCAGTTCCGATATTCAGATTGTCAATAGAACAAAAGTCGATGTTGTTCAGCTGGGTGAAGTTCCCTGATGGGTATGTTTCAAATCTTTCTAGATTTGTTGAAATAGGTCAAAAATTCACCGGGATGAAGAGTCATGATTGTCATGTCTTTATGCAACAACTACTTCTCTTTGCATTTGCGAAGCTATTACCAACAAAAGTACATGAAGCACTTGCAGGTAATATATATATTAAACATACGCACTAATAAATAATACGACTACTAATGTGTTTTTATTTTTGAAATATACAAGGAATTGGAGCACTTTTTAGGGATCTGAACACACACATTCTTAAAGAGGATTTTGTTCAACAACTTCATGAGAACTTTCCTATCTTACTGTGCAACTTGGAGAAAATATTTCCGCTAGCATTTTTTGACGTCATGGAGCATCTAGTTGTCCACCTCCCATTAGAGGCATTGCTTCGAAGACCTGTACATTTCAGATGGATATATCAGTATGAGCGGGCCATGAAAATTTTGAAAGGAAAAGCTAAAAACCTCGCAAGAGTTGAAGGATCTATAGTTGCCGGAAGTTTGACAGAAGAAACATCACACTTCACATCATACTTCTTTGCACCGAAAGTACGTATCCGAAAACGAGCTCCAGGAAGATATGATGATGGTGGTGGTGTCCCAACATATTTGGAAAATGATGTTCCAGATATCTTTTGCCAAATTGGGCGATTTGGTGGGAAATTGAAAGAAGCTTGGTGGTCGAGTGATGAAGTAGTGCACACATTTATATTCTTCTCAATTGCGAGCATGCATTGATTCGTTATTTTGAAAGGTACGTAGTTAACATATATATAATTGCACACACACACACACACACATATATATATATATATATATATATTTTGTTTTGAATTCATTAATTAATAGAAAATTTTACAGCCAATTTGTTTCTCAAGTCGAAGAAGCAATCTCAGGTATATCCACAAGTGAGTTAGACAAAAGGAAAGATCAACACTTTATTAAGTGGTTGGGGAAACATGTATTATAACGTTTTCTTAATTTATTTTTCAACGTTCACTGCTAGTATGACTAATTTCAAAATTCTTTTTTATTTTTGTAGGTTGATTATGACGATCCAGATTATCCCGCATGGTATCACGAATTAGTCCAAGGTCCAGTTGCAAAGGTGACCACATAACCGATGTATTTCACACGAGCCTATACTTTTCATACATATCAGTATTGTAGACACCGGGTGACAAGTAATTATGGAATATACGGGATCTTGCAGAAGATTACTAAAGTTGAATTCCCAGGATTATTGAAGCTGAAATGCGTCCTTTTAAAGTGTGAGTGGTTCGACCCTGTCGTCATCAGAGGTGTTTGGGTTAACCATTTTGGTGTAGTTGATGTCAATGGTGGACGAAGATACAACAAATTCGAGCCTTATATATTAGCTTCACAAGCAGACCAAGTTTGCTTCGTTCCATACCCTTGGATGACAACCTCGGGGATAAATTGGTTAGCTGTTATCAAAGTTACACCCTGAGGACGCATAATCGCTGCAGAAGAGCCAGCTTTACAAGAAGAACACACCAATGAAGTAGGGGAACCTGAACAACAAGTTGATGACATACTTCTCATTGATTCGCATAATCGTGAATATGGAGATTTTTCCGACGATACCACCGATGAAATTGTTGACGACTAGTTTAACGATGATAATGATGTTTCTAGTGATGACGATAATGATAATGATACTGATGTATCCGAATGATGATGTGATTTTTAATATTATTAATTTAAAGAGTTAATGCATGTGTTTAGTTTGTTTGATTACGAAATGAAATTAACAAGCAAGAAATTGTTGGTTAGGTAAAATTTGTTTGTGTATTTAAGGTTTTATGAAGAGTAGATTGAGGTTTAGGAAAAAGTAGAGATTGTGTTATATGTTAAGGAAGTTGGGGTTTGGGGTTTGAGGTTTCGGATTTTAGGATTTAGGGAAACCTTTCCTCGTAAATTCCACGTAACCAAAAAACATGGGCCTAGTTAATTCCACGTAAGACGCATTTCCTCGTAAATTCCACGTAATCAGAAAACACGAGACTGGTTAATTCCACAACATTTTCCTCGTAAACTCCTCGTGGACCAAAAAAGCGGGCCTGGTTAAATCCTCGCAAATAAAAACATGGGTCTGGTTAATTACTCGTTAATTCACGAGAACTCAACGAGGAAAAAAATGCGGGCCTGTTTAATTCCTCGTAAGCTTAACGAGTACTTTACGAGGAAAAAACGTAGGTTGGATTATTTCCTCGTAAAGTTACGAGTTGTTTACGAGGAAATATAATTTCCTATATAAGCTCGAGCCACCCCACCTCTCTCATTTGTAGTAACTTCCTCTCTATCTCCTCTCAAGGTATTCCTCTCTACTTCCTCTCTAGATAGTTTAGGTAATTAGTTTAGGATTAGTTTATGTGGTTAGTTTTGGATTAGCTAAGAATGATAGGTGGTTTAGTGTAGGGAATTTAGCTAAGTGATTTTAGATAAGTTTATAGAATTACATGTTTTTATGTGGTTAATACGTATAATTATTTTTCTTAAATAATTAATATTTTGATTTGTTTTTTCCAGATGGTTAGAGCTAATAAGTTTAACAAGGTGAAGACTCATTACAGAGACATGTTTAGCGTTCCTGGTACTCATATAGGCGCTACATCTTCGTCAACTCCCAGTTCTTCGGTTCCGGATAATGTCCCCGAGACTCAGTCTTCTCAGAGAGTCTCCCAGTTGCCTCCTTTCCTTGTGCCACCACATGTTCCTCCTCTGTTTGCTGCGCCACAACCGCAAGATTATGTTCTGGAAGACGTGACTCCTCCCCTTTCTCCTCCTCCTCCTCCGGCCGAGGCCGATGTTCATTTGGACTTGATGGTGCCGCCGACGGCTCCTTATGCTAGGTACACCGTCGAAGACCTTCTCACTCAGCCAGACAGTGAATGTTCACCAGTGTTAGACCCCGACCAACCAGAAGGCACTTTCTGGTACGTTTCATTTTTAACAATATTTTTTATTTATAATACCATTAAATATTTAATAATTTTAATTTTTTTTTGTTCAATTAAGGTTTGTGGTTGACGGTTGTGTCGCAAAGAACGTAACCGAGGCGATCAAAGGTTATTTTCCCGATGCTCATCCAAATTGGAAAACGACGCCAGACCACGTCAAAAAGACGTGGTTCAAAATGTTCGCAGTATGTAATTATTAATTTTATTTATTAATTAAGACTTATAAGATATTTTGGATTAATTGTTAATTAGTATAATATTTTTTTGTCTACAGCAAAAATGGCGTTGGTCCATAGGAGTGAACGAGAAGGTGAAGAAAGCTTTTTTCCATAAGGCAAAAGCGCGATTGTTGGACACGGTGTCCAACTGGAAGGACGATTATCTGGTGGACGGTTATGAGCATGGGAAACCCGCTGAGCTCACAAAGTATGTGTGGGATGGCCTCATCCGTTATTTGAGCTTGCCATCATTGATCAGAGTCTCCAACAACTGCTCCTCTTCTCGTCTGACGAAAGATGAGCATGTAAACACTCTGATGCTTCACTCTTTGGGTCAAAGACCCCATGCCGGTGTCCATTTAGGGATGGTAAAATATATATTTAAATTAATTTACTTTATTATATATGTTTTAATTTATTAATTGTTTTTAAAAATATTTTTAGGCCAAAGAGACGGGATTTGTACCATCTCTTAAGGAACTTTACGAGAGGACTCACAAGAACAAAGCTGAGAAATTTGTAGATCCTAGGTCCGAGCAAATCTGCAATGATGTTGTTGCTTGGGTTGAAGAGCGCCAAACCCAGCTGACCCAGTAGTCACCCGATAGGATATCCGTCACATTATCCACAACTGAAGTGGATAAGATTTACGAGGAGGTAATTTTTTTTATTATTATCTTATATATTAAAAGAGAAGTCATGACTTCAATTGATGTGTGATTTTCTATTTGGACCCTCTTATATATTTATAAATGTATTTCTAATAATAATATATAATCTATGTAACTACTTAATCATAATATCATTTGATATCTTTTCATTTTAAAATAACTATATATATTTCAAACTTCTAACAAATTTGTTGAAAAATATGTTTAAAATATCTCAATTTTAAAGATCTTATCTAAATATTTTCACTAATTTTGTAATTAATAATAAAATATTATTATACATTAATATATATTTAGTTATTCTTTATAAATTAAAAAAAAACTTTTATCTTATTTTATTTATTTTATAATCATAATCTATAATATTATAATAATTGTTATACCGAATTAAATAGCATAAAAGTATACTAAAGATAAATTCATTTATTAATATATTTTATATTAAATATGTTATTTCATGAATATATTGATCTAATTAATAAACAAATGTAAATTTCTCAAAATAAATATATATTAAGAAGAGACAAATACATGTGACGGTTTAAAACAATTGATTAAATATAACATATAAAATTATTATATTTGAAATTAAAAACCTTTAAACATATGCATATTGTTAATATATATATATATAACAAAAAAATATAAAATATATAAATGAAATTAAACACCCATACGGTTGCACGGGTTGAAATTTAGTTATTATTATTATTATTCATTTCATTATATCTAACTTTTTATTATTAGCTAACATTAATCTTTATTTTTTTAGAAAAACGTCCCTAAGAAAAATGGACGTAGATTGGGGATCGGTTCCGTTAACGATGTCCCAAGATCGACATCGGCTTATGCTCAGTGACAAGAAGATGAGACTACTCAGTTGTGTTCAACTCGCGTTCTGATTTGAGCACAACGCAAGCTCAAATGAGATCACTCGAGGATTTCCTGGACGTTTTAGTGGCTGGAAATATGCAATTGGAGATGATGTTAGCAGCGAGACAGAGACAATTGGGCATTCCAGACCCCAACCGCTAGGACGAGATGGACATAAGAAATGACGACTCCGAGAAACCGCCACTCCTAGTTTTATTTATTTATTTTTGTTGTAATATAAATATTTTTTTGACATCTGTTGTAATATAAATTTAAAATTTAAAATTTAAATATTTATAAAATATTTTTGTTTTCTTCTATTATTTTAATTTTATTTTTAATAATAATTTATTTTTATATTTTATTTTTAATTATTTATCAAATCAGAAAAAATAAGTTTCCAAGTAAATTCATTGTTACATTTTCGTAGAATTAACTACGAAACTTAGCGTGGACTTTGCGAAGATATGTTTACGTGTGAATAACGACAAAACTTAACTAAAACTTTACGAAGAAATGTTTGTGTGCTTTTAAGGAGGAAACATTTAGCATGTATATTACGTGGAATATGTAGCGTGTCTTTTACAAGGAAACATAAGCCTGACTTTACGAGGAAACATTTCCTCGTCAAGTTACGAGTTTTTAACGAGGAAATATGCGTTACGAGAATCGTGTCACGATGTTTTCCGTTTCGTAGTTATTTCCTAGTAAAGCCTCATTTACGAGGAAATAACTACAAAAACGGCTTTCGCTATATATTAGTTTTCTTGTAGTGGTACATGTAATATTTTTCAAAAAATTGGGATTCAAAGCTAATGTTTCATTGGACTTGGCCCAAGGCCGGCCCTAGTGTGGACCTTCAATAAATCTTGAAGATTCACTGCAAATCGGCTTATTGGCTAGCTGGCAAAGGTCAAAGAGGCCTTCTCTGAGGCTCTAGCGCTTCCATCCATTAACCCTCTTAAAGAGTTGGTCTGGAACACGATCACAGCTCCAAAAATTAAATTCCCCTGGAAACTCTTGAGTGATGCAGTGCATGTGGCAGACCTTATCAAAGCGAGAGGTATGAAGATCGACGAGAGGTGCCAAAGGTGTGGATTTGACGGTTTGTCGATCAATCACATGGTGTTTACTCTCTCCAGAATCGGGGATCCCCTGTCCCCTTAATGGTTTTCATGAGTCATCTATATTCCAAAATCTGGCCTATCTCATGCCAATCAATAAAACTTGGTTTGGTGAGAAAGAGCGTAAGTGTGCCTGGCCGTGGTTTGTTTAGAACATATGGAAGAGCAGAAACAATCTCTTGTTCAAAGGAATCAGCTGGTCAGCAAAGGAAATTGTGAGGAAGGGCTTTCATGACTCTGGAGAATTGTTTCTGGCTCAAACTGTAGAAGAGGAGATGCTCCAGGAAGAAGTTAAAGCCTCGAAGGTTAACAATACTAAATGGAAACCTCAACCAAAAGGTTGGTTATGTGCAATATCGCGTGGGAATGAAACAAAAGCAACGGAGACTTGAGAGTTGCGTGGTTGTAAGGAATGATAAAAGGGTGGTTTTGTTTCATAGTAAAAGATCCTTTGCAACAGTCCCAAATAAAGAAGAAGCCTAGCTTAAAACTATTATATGGGCTGTTGAGAGCATGGTTAGTCTATGCCTCAACAAGATTGTGTTTGCAGGGAAATTTGAGGAAGAATTTTGGGTGGTAACGAAACCATCAGCATGGCTTTTCTACGTCTTCCAAGGGTTTGAGCTAGGGAATCTGCTGAAAGAGATGACTGATTTTCAACTATTGGTCGTTTCTAAGAATGCTAATAGAAGAGCATCCTTCATTTCTCAAAGTGTAATAAGAGAGGAACAGCATCACTCTTACATTGCTTCGGGTCCTTTTTTGGCTCTTTGAATGGTTCGTGAATGAGAGCCGACTCATTTGATGAGTGATATTCGAGTTTGTTTTGTGGGATACATGTTTTGCTATTTTCTGGTAGGTAGTTGGGTTTCTTTAAAGGATGGAGAATGGTGTTTCTCCTCTTTTAAATTTATACTAAATTACTCATTTTTATCTTAATTTTAGTTTAGTGTTAAAAAAAAAAAATATATATATATATATATATAATTTAAGATTTTTTTTACTTCCCAGGACTCTTTTCATCTTATTATTTACACAATAAGACATTTCATACTGGTTACACACTTTATCTATGTTTATTGTCTTTCATACACTCAATATTGACCACACCAAACTAATCCAACCAGAGACAACTAACCATGATTTGCTTATTTTAATAATAAAATATTTTTCATCCTGTCGAAAATAACAAAACACCTAAAATCTCCATTTTCACTTTTCTAAATCTTCAACCCTAATTTCGAGGAAAACAAGTTTGGTAATAACCTCTGTTTGAAAACACGGCCGTAGAGGCCGGTTAATCGTCGCCGGAGCACTAGGTGGAAACTTTCCGTAGCGATTTCACGCTATTCGGCCAAAAAATCGGTTTTAAAAAAAATTGTTTTGAAAGTTTTAGATCAAATAATGAAGAACATATCAAGGGATTCATTGTTAAACAACACGAAAAACTCATAGCTAAGTTTATTTTGACAAGTTTATTGTTGACGGCGGTAAAAGAAAGTTAAACCACTAAACTTTCATGGGGGAAGATGACGAAATATTCACAATAGTGCCATTTATTTTTAAAAAAAGAAAAATAAAATTAAGGCATGATCACACGTTTCGAACCATGACGTTTTTGGCTCGCTATGACATTTGCACATTTGATCAATTTTGAATTTGCCTCTGAACTTTTCAAATAATCAGATTTTTCTTTAAATTAGTCCTAAACTTTATAAGTATACACTTCAGTCTTGCTTTATGTTCCTCACATACAAAAAAATCAAATCAAAATCAATGTATTTTCTGTCCATATTTTTATATAATGTATGCTTTTTAAATCTTAATATTAAAGATCTACTAATCTTCAATATGTACAAATAAAATGTGGATATGAGTTTTGTTGATTTAAGAGATGTGGATAAAAGGGTTATGTTCAATATCAATTTGGAGATAGATTTAATATATAATTCATTATTGTAAAATAAAATTTATTAGTCTTATATTTTATGGACACTGAAATGTAGTATATTTTGTGGACATCGAAACTATAGATACAAATTTTGTGAAAAAAGTAAAACAATTTTGATTGTGTGTTCATTAAACATGAAACAAAAGTTTAATAAAATAAACTTTTTTATAATATATTATCTATTATAATTTGTCCACAAAATTAAATTCATGTATACTATCTATCATAACTTGAATATAAGAGAGTTTTTATTTTTTCAGCCATTCATGTTCCCATTTTTTTATATTCATGTATTTTTCGTACATAAACACTTTTTTCTGTTCACATTTTCATGTCTATAATTTTTTATACAATATTGTTAAAATATATATATGTAAGTGGATCTTAAAATATAAAGAAAATAATTTACAATCTATTTTAATACTTGTATTTGTTTTATATATTTTAAATTTTGTAAAACATCAACCTTAATGACTCTTCCCATAAAATATAATGTGTCCCCATAAAAGAGATAATATTTTTAAATAAAAAATTAACCTGACGACAAGGAAAACAAAAAAGTAACATCCCTCCGGTTAGAAGTGTCTTAGAGCATGTACATCAATGAACCCCTCTTGGGATTCATCTTTCTAATATTTTATTATTATTTTTTTTTTGTTAAATTTTTTAAAAATAAAAAATAAAAAAAAATTAATTCAACCAATCCCCTTCCGACACATGGTGAACTCCACTCTCTTGGGGTTCACCGGGATGAACTTTTGGAGAGAGAAGTTCATCACTGTTCATCTAGAAAACTGTGTGAACATCCTTATAAACTCCTTAGAGCATCATCATCGCTGCCTCTTATGGCAGCTCTAAGGTGATGGGGCCCAGTTTTTTTTTAAAACTTCTCTTCTTTCTTCTTCCGTAAGAGACAACTCTTGTGCCAATTCGCGTCCCCACGACACGTGGCGGCCCACGATTGGTGCTTTTTTTTTATATTTTTTTAATCTGACAAAAGTAAAAAAAAAAAAAAAAGATAAAAAGATTAAAAAAAAGAAATCCTAAGAGTGCTCTAAGCGATGAGGATGCTCTTATGAACCCTCAATGCACATGCTCTTAGCATGATAAAAAAAGAGTAGCATGATAAAAAAAGAGAAGAAAGTGTCTCGAAAAGTAACGCACTCTTAATTTAACTAACGCTTACAATCAACACGTGCGAGAACACCAACCTGACGACAAGGAAAACAAAAAATAGAAACGACGGCCCAGGAAAAGCCCAATAAAATTTCGAAAACATAAAAAAAATCACGTTTCAAAAATGGACGGCTGATGTTAAACAAAAGTTTCATCTTGTTGACTGGTTACAAAAGTTTCCAACTGCGTATTTATAAAGCGGATTGATTCGCTTCTTTCTCTCAACATTCCATTTCCTAAAAAAAGAACAGATCAATACGAAGAAAGCGAATCTAGGGTTTTCATAATCTCAACGAAGATGGCGATGCAGAAGGCTAAAGAGATCGTTTCCACCAACGCCGTCGTTGTTTTCAGGTCCATCTCTTTTCAAATTCTCCGTTTTCTCTGTATCTATGTTGTATGGTTGTTTATTGTTTATCTTCGAATCGGATTCTATGCTTCTGTGAATGGCTTGGATTTTGTGTGCATGTTTACATGGTAAAAGACATATGATTAAGTATATAGCATCCATGGATGTATGTAGACGGTTTTGTGTACCAAATGTGAGTCTGTGTTTTGGGTGATCTGATGGGTTTTGTAATTGCAGCAAGTCGTATTGTCCATTCTGTGTGAAAGTGAAGGAGCTTTTGCAACAGTTGGGAGCTAAATTCATCGCCATTGAGCTCGACAAAGAGAGTAATATTCCTCAACTATCCTCATTTCGTTTGTTTGTTCTGATTTTGTTCTCTTGTCCTGTATTTTGGGATTCGAATTTTGGTTTTTGTTTGATCTGAGTGTATGTTTCGTTCATGAATCAAATATTCCTCTGTTTTAATTGTTTTCAGAAAATAGTGGTTGGTTCTTTCTCTGGCATGTTTTCTTTTGAGATTCGTCTTTAGGTTTGATCCATGTATATATTTTGTTCTTTAATGTTTCTCTGACATCCAAGTTTAGTTTTTTTTTGATCCTTTGTATATATTTCCTTAGCAGCCCTTCACGGAAATATTCTCTGTTTCGCCTGTGAGATATTCGTCTTAGTTATTGATCCAGTTTTTGTTTCGTGAATCCACTGCTGTGGAATGTTTTTCTGCTTTCTTTTACAGTTTAGGTTTTTGTTTTGTTCATGATTGCGTCATCTAAGGTTTCATGGTTTTTTTCATGAGCCTATCATAAAAAGTTTCTTGGTTTTGCCTCAAAGAGACTTTTTATTTTTTAATGTTATTGATCAATGGATAGGCTTTGTTTAAATACAGTTTTACCATCTCTAATTAGTGTTTCAGATCAAGTTTGTTCTCTGATTTTTCTCCTTCAAGTATAGATTTTGTTCATGAACACCAACTCTAGAATGTTTCTCTGCTTTTTCTTTGGAGATTCAAGCTTAGTTTTTTTTTTTCTGATCCTTGTATGTGTTCTGCCCATGAGCTCATCATTCAAAATTTTATTCAGTTTTCTCTAAAGATTCGATTTAGTTTTTTTTTAATCGAGTATACGTTTCTGGAACCATAACACTCAGTGAGTATATTACATTTAATTCAGACTCACCAGAGAATTCCAAGACTCAAGCTTTGTTCATTGCTGTTTCGTTATTATTCAGGTGATGGTAGCCAAGTTCAATCGGCTCTTGCAGAATGGACAGGACAACGCACCGTTCCCAATGTGTTTATAGGTGAAAAACACATCGGTGGCTGCGACGGTAAGAGAACTAGATCACACAACTCTCTTTTGATTTATTTAAAAAGGATTATTATGAATTTTCCTTCTGTTTTTCCCCTAAACCAAATATTGTGATGTTGTTTGTTTTGTAGCTGTAACCAAACTCCACAGTGACGGTAAGTTGGTTCCTCTGTTGACTGAAGCTGGAGCTATCGCTGCAAAAACGGGATCTACTTCTGCTTAAAAGATCACATCATCCATTTTGTGATTTGCTTCTACCAGGAATAAAAGAGAACAAGTTTCAGGAATAAATGTCAACTTTGTCTGAAATGTTTTAAAGTTGTGGCTATGTCGAAGTCGGTATTTTGAACTTCTGATACATTTACGTTATAATAATCTTCTGAATTTGCTAGTAATTTAATAGTATCTCGTATCATTTTGATTGGAAACGATTGAATTAAACTCTGAGTAAACTCTTGATTGTTCAATACGCAATTATTGTGTGGCGGTTGCAGTTACTATAGTGTTAATCCGTAAAGAAATTGCCTAAATCCTGAAAAAGCTATTAGAGCACCATTAACGGTGACTCTTAGCCCAACTCTTACCCCCTAAACCGAATTAAAAACATTAAAAGAAAAAAGTGGCCCAGAACTCGCCTCTTGCGGGAGAGCCAGAAGAGGCGCCTCTTCGTGGCACGTGTCAAGCGCTCAAACGACCTCACCATCTTCTCTCGATCAACTCTCTCTCTCTCTATCTCGATCATCTCTCTCTCTCTCAATCGACGAAAGACAATTTTTTCTCCACCGTTGTCGTTCAACGGTGACGTCTCCGTCGGTATCTCTCATCAGAGAAAGGCGATTTCGTCGAAAGCGGAGGATCAGTAACACCGGCACCGAAGAAGAGAGGCCAAAAACCTAAAATCAAGGATGAATCTCAGACTCTGTTGATGAAAGAGAGCAGCAGCGGGAAGAAGACGAAGCAGGAAGAGCAGAGTGTGGACGAGAAGTACACTCAGTTATTATCTTGTGGTTACTTTGATTTATACTCTCTTTTATAGTTTCGATGCTCTAATTTATCAAGAAGAAGCACCTAATTTTGGTTTTGGAGAATTCAATTCCAGCCATGCCTTCTCTCCAGCTTTTACAGTTAACTGAGCGTGGACGTGGTCTTGTAGCTTCAAGACGGTAAGAATTGCTTTACTCTGAATTTGTACTTAGATAAAAAAATTACTGCTTTGCTTATTCTTGTGATGTTCTTGGGGATGAGCTCTCATACTATTTTGCTTGCGGCTGAGATTGTAGCTGTGGGTGGAGCTGCTGTTTACTTGAAATCAAGGATCAGCTCCAGGAGCCTTGGTTCTTCGCGTCATTGCAATGGTCATAGTGATGAGGATGATGAGGCATTGGAAAAGATTACAGGAATAAGAAAACCGCGAAAAAGAAGAAAGGAGGAGGATTGAAGTCTCTTCAAAGTTTGATAAAGGGTGAACAAAGTTTTCAATTATGAGGAAAAATATCGTGTTCTTGGTTTCCTTTGGTAAATTTGTTGTTTGTGCTTTTCACAGATGGGGTCTGCAGCTTGACCAAGCAACCTACAAGAACTGCCAGCATCTGTATCTCTCTGAACAAGTAGGTTCTTCACTTCTACTGTCTATTAACATTACAGACATTTGTCTCAAGATCTCAGAATATTTGTTTGTCTCATCAAATTTGTATCTTTAATTTTTTTTTTGCTTGGTTGTATCATTAGACTGATGGCAGTGTCGTTAGACTGATCTCAGAAGAAGCACGTTCTTTATTTGTGAAGAAGTACAAGACCATCATTCACATAGAGAGGTTTGAACTCTTGTATCAATATTGTTTAAATCAGTGCATCTATTTTGTTTGTTTGAGACTTTGATGCTAGTAAAAACTTTAAGAACCTTAAAATAAGAACTTCCCATTGAAGCTAAAAAATTAGGTGTCTCTTAAGTATAAACTCTTAACAATTATTAATTCTTAAAAATCATTAAGAGCTCAAATTTGTCTCTAAGGGTTAATGATGCTCTTACAAGAAAATAAAAGATTGACTGCCTAAAACCCTCTATAAATACAACAACCCTATCTATTTCCACCTATACTATTTATCTCTTGAGAAAACCACCCAGAATTTATATTCTCTTCATATATCTCCCCATTCTTTTTAGCTCTTCCTAGATCCCCATCTCTAATCAGATCCGAAAACACAATTAAAAATTGATAAATCGCGTTTTGTGAATAGATTATCCACTAATCATGACCGACCCGGACCTTACAAAACAGGCCGACTTAACTTTAAAACCAAAATCAATCTGCGGGAAACTCAAAATTAGGGCTCATGTGTTTTCAGGTCTCGACACAGAGTCGATTAGGAGAACAGAGGGACATGGAGAGAGATAGAGAAACGAGGGCGAAGAGTGAGAGGGACCACCGAGCAAGCTTGAGAGAGAGTTTGAGTTCGAGTTTGGGTTCAACGCGAAGAGGAGAGAGAGAGAGAGAGAGAGAGAGAGAGAGGAAGAAGAAGAAGAGAATGGAAGAGAGCAGAGAATACATGTTGCAGAGAAACGTAACGAAGAAGACGATGAACAGTAAAACTACGTACTGATCTTCTCAATAGCTCTTTACTCTATTTCCCTGTAATAGTACATATGATAGAGAGACAGCGACGAACGGTGCCATGGACGAAACAGAGACACAAAGAGACGTGTTTTGAGTTTATGCTCTCTTTATTTTGTATTTTCGGCTTTGCAATTCTCATAGACTTGGTGTTGTTTTGTGCTAAAGTCTTTAAAACCTGTTCTTTAGAGTTTAAGTTATTTATCTTCTAATGCATTAACAATAACTCAAATTTTAAACATAACAACACATTTACAAGTATATAACAAGGGGACAAAAATTATACTCATGTTTTAAAATTAGAAATCATTCAAAGTAGAGCTCTTGTTTTAAACATAAAGACAAACATAACCATCAAACTCATGTCTTAACCATTCCGTAGCAGAAGAAAAATAGTGTTCTTCTTAAGATCCTCTCTGTAATTGAGATTTGTTTCATTGTTGCTATGAGCGGTTTCTTTCTTCTAAGCTCATGTCACATGGAGAAATGGTTTGGCGTTTTGATGAACGTGTGATTCCACAGTTTTACTGTTCATCGTCTTCTTCGTTACGTTTCTCTGTAAAATGTACTCTCTGCTCACTTCCATTCTTCTTCTCCATCTTCTTCTTCTTCTCTGTCTCTCTCTCTCTGTCCTCGTGCATTGAAAACGAACCAGAGATCCCATAGAACTCGGTTATTCTTTCACTGGGACTCTCTCTCAAGCTTGCTCTGTCTTCCCTCTCACTCTTCACCTTCATTTCTCTCTCCTCTGTCCTTCTGTTATAGTCGTCTCTGTGTTAACAAGACCTGAAAACACAGGAACCCTAATTTGGAGTTTCCCCTAAATCGATTCCATTTTAAAATAAAGTCGGATCTGTTTTGTTGGGTCTATCATGATTAATGGATAATCTGTTCACAAACGCTATTTATTAACTTTTAAACACATTTTCGGATGATTAGAGATGGGGATCTGGGAAGAGTTAAAAAGTATGGAGAGATATACTAAGATAATTTAAACTTTAGGAGGTTTTCTCAAGAGATAGATAGTATAGGTGGGAATAGATAGGGTTGGTATATTTACAGGGGATTTTAGGCAGTTAACCCGAAAATAAATCCTTTGATATTTTTCATAGTTGATAAACTATAAAATGTTTTAAAAATGTTATTACAAGTCGGAGACTTTACAGTCTACACGATTGGAATATCAAAGGGTATATATTCTTGGAAAAATCAAAGGGAATTTCTATTCCTATTTCCAAGCTTTAAATTCACGAGGAATGGACTTCTAGAGATATTCGTTTAACGTTTTGAAACCTCTTCAGGTTCTTAACAACTACTTTTATATACATGCAGAAAAAGGCAAATCTTTACCAATATCTAAAGCCTTTTGTTCTCTCCTTTTTCTTCTCCTAATTACACTCGTTCTCCTAAGCAAGCCTCCAATGGCAACCAGTGCAAAGTTTAGCGTGAAACTTCTCATTGATCAGAAGAGAAACAAAGTCGTTTTGGCTGAGGCAGATCAGGGTTTCGTTGACGTGCTCATCAGTCTTTTGAGTCTCCCAATGGGTAAAATTGCTCGTTTCCTGGAGAATCATAAAGATTTGCCGACAGTCTTAGCTTGTTTTCAAAACCTTAACAGAAGCGTTACAGATATGGGCATCGAACATTTTGAGACTGAAGCTTGCAAGAGTATGTTACTGTCGTCTGTCTCCGAATATTTCTTATGCGATTCAATGTAGAAAGCTCAAGCTGAACATGGGTGATACTGATGCCACCAAGTTCTTTATATGCTCCAATTATTTTAGTGAGGATGATTCTTGCACTTGCCTCGATGAATACAGCAATTTTAGCACCTCAAGATGTAGATGTGGAAGTACGATGAGCACTATGGTTTCTGTATCAGAGGAAGATCAAGTTGGAGAAGAGATTGGAAATAGTGCAGATGGAGTGTTCGTCAAATGCAGATCCTCATTCATAGTGACTGATGATTTGAAAGTATCAGTTAACTCTATTGGTGTTATAATGAATGTTCTTAATGATCTAGGGTACCTTGGTTTTAGTGATCTGCAAGAAAGCCTACTTGACGTAGGGCTCGAAGAGGTACTCTTGGCTTCTTATCTTCCTTATTTTGCATCATTGTCGCTGATAAATAAACCTCTTTAACATCTGTTTCGTGTCTACATCTTAGGTGCTGACTCTTTTGGGATGCTTTTTCACTTCGGAGACTCCTTTAACATGCGCGTTCCTGAAGAAACATTGCATGACAAGGAATCTCAAAATGCTATCAGCGCATGTTCAAAACACTGTCGAACCATGCAGTGTGTTTTCTGTGAAAGTTTTTGTTAGAAAGTTTGATAAGGAGATTCTTTATGCCGAGTGCAATGCAGATTTTATCGATTATCTTCTCGGTTTTCTGATCTCGCCTCTTGAGTTGGTCTGCTCATTATCCAAACGTTTATTGTGTCTAATGATCTGATTATAAGTCCTATGAATTCATTTTCGACTGTTGGTTTGTTGAAGAAGATGCAGACCAACATCAGTGATCTCGAGGAGCATCAAATTAGCATTTCTGGCGCAGAGGTAAACATGGTTGTAGTGTTTAGCATTCTATTGTTTTCTGTTTATCCTTTTTATGTAATGGTTAAGGTTCTTGCTTCTATTACAGCTCATCAGCATTCTCAGAGCTTCTTTGGTCTCGTCCTCTGCATTGACCAATGGTCTCTCAAACTTGCTCATGAAGAAACCAAAGGAAGAAACTTGAATGCGATATGAAACACAAGCTGGAGAATAATGATGGAGTCGTCTCTGTTTCTTAGGATCATGTCTTGCATCTTTTATACTTGGGCATTATTTGTTCCAAGCTTCACTTTCTGTTATTATGTTTTCACTATGACTTTTTATTTATCTATCTTTTATATTAAAAT
>CAKOAT010054044.1:693788-735184 GCA_932364175.1 Eruca vesicaria subsp. sativa
ATATTGGACTATTTCATTAATATAACATATTTGATTATTTATATTAATCAACCAAATATATATTACTGAAGAAATATTTTAATAATATATAACTATAAAGTTATCTTTAATTTCATTTATAACAAAATCTGTTGAGAAAATATCTAACAAGATCTTACCAAGAAAGTTAAATATTTTTATAAAATATATATTATTTAATCGTGATAAATATATATATATATATATATATATATATATATATATTAATGTGAATTAAAAATAAAAATTGGTATATTTTATAATTTAATGATTTTCTATATTATATTAAAATAAAATGCTATGTGAAATTAATATAAAAATATATTAAATTGGTAAAGAAAAATATTTTATTTAAAATTTTATTTTATTCACTGTTAAAACATACTCCCTCTGTTTCATTAGAAGTGTCACTCTACAGCTGTGCACACGGATTAAGAAAACAATTAATTTTACATATTTCCTATATAAAAACACAGTTACCCATACACCTAACCATATTTTAACCAGTAGAAAAACAAATTACATAATAAAATTAATAAATTTTGCATTGAAAACCGAAAACGACACTTATTTTGTAACGCAAAAAAATCTCTACAACGACACTTAATATGAAACGGAGGGAGTATTATTTTTTTTAAATCATGTAATATTTTTATACAAAAAATGTTGACATATATTTTTGTAATTCACAACAAATACATTATCTAAAAAAATATATTTGATATTTTTTAAAAATGACAACAATATATTATATAAAATAATTAAAATAATAAGATTCTATAGTTATACAATATAAAAATAAAATGTAAATGATATATCTGAAAGATTTTGTTATATTTTTATAAAATGAAAAATTACCCGCACGGATGTGCGGGTTCAAAATCTAGTTTTGGTTTAAGTCTGATGATTTTCCTTATACATTTTTAATGGCTTTAAGCATTTATAAATACATTTTGTTTTGTTTCCCATCCAAATACACATTCTTATTCAGATTAGGGGGTGTTATTGGTTTGTATATTTTAATGGATTTGAAAATACAAATCAAATCTAATGTTATTGGTTATATGATTTTAAAATCTATATTCAAATTCACTGTTATTGGTTCTATGATTTTAATATAAATTTTAAAATCAAGTGTTATTCAATAATAATGATTTGTTTAAGGATTTGATTAAAACTGGATTTGAATGGATTTGTGAGTGTTTTTAAGTTAAAAATACAAAGGACCAAATACTGAGGTAAACCTTGTTATTTTGTTAGATTTCTAATATTGGGTTTTCCAATATTTTATACCCCAAGTTTTATATACGTATTGGCACGTTCCTTCTAATAATTATAACAAGCACTAACAAGTATATATATGATACATTCACGTATAAGTGTGGTAACTATATATATGTTTCATAGTACATATCATCAATTATGTGTAAGCGAAAATTCACGTGTACTTTTGAAAGTTCTCTATTTTATATTTTCTAATATAGTGATATAGCACAAAAAATATTGGGTGTGTATAATTTTGATCTTGACTTCATATACGTTCTTAGTGGATTTGAAAGTTTGGTTAATGATGTTTTTGAAATAGAAAGGTTTTAAAAGTAAAATATTTTAAAATTGTGGTTGATTGCGGTTTTACAAATCATTGTAACTTTTCGATTTTATATTGGGTTGTTCGATACCATTTGCAAGAGTATTTATTTTCTTTATTTTATTACAAAACTGAATCTATTACAAATTCATTTGACTGATTTATAATAATCCAGTTATTTTGATTTTTAAATCTACATCCTTGATTCTAAAATATATTTGTTTGATTTCAAAATCAATGGATTTCCTAAAAATTTCAAAATCCAAGAATTCTTTTAAATTCATTATAATACTAGAACCAATAACCCCTACTTAACTTAAGACATGTATGCAGTTATTTTATGACGTCATGGGGAAACACAATATACATGACATTTTATAGATTTTAAAATTATACTCATAAAAAATGTTATATTTTTATATATTCAGTTACTTTATCTATTGAATTTTTGGTTTGGATATTTAATATATAAAAATATCGAACAGTTCAATTATTTGAGAATCCTGTTCTTATTCGTTTTGGTTTGGTTTAAGCCAGTGTTCTTGATATCGGATAAAATGTCTATTGTCTAATTTTAAACTTAACCAAACAAGTGTGGCATTGAGTTTCAAACTTTGGCGACGAAGGCAAACTTGGTAGGGCTTTTGGATGCGCTCGGTATTATTCTTTGCTCTCTCTTTCGACAATGTATAGATATAATGACAGGATATGATTACGAAGTTAGACAAGTGTGTCGGGAGCTAACTATTCTGGAAGTAAGAGCATCTTTCTCGCCTGTTTTTTTTTTTTTGAACACCACATACTTATATTAAAATTAAAAGCCCGCTGGGCAAAAACGATTACAACCGGAGAGATCCTCGACGGTGACGAAATGAACTAACACAAGACGAAAGATAGATATGACTAAGGAGAGAAGAGACCCAAAGAGAAACTTCACTTGTAATCCTAAAGCCTGCATTCGGAGGAACGCACATACGTCGAAATCGACTTTAAAGAACCCAATCAATGAGTTTTGAGAACAATCAAACCATGTCTCTAAAGATGCCTGGATCGCTGGAGGAAGAGGTCTTGGTTGAACTTCAATGGACACTCCTTGTAAAAGACTAGGTGAGTCGGAGGCCACTGGAGACGGGGAGCATGCCCAAAAGAAAGCGGTCCACTTGAATGATGCATAACAAAGAACGGGGACCTGGGGCAGTCGCGGGGCGATGATAGTGGCTTGCAATGATGGAGATTGGGTCGTGTAGAGATGAAACCTCGGAGACACGAGTCTGACTCGAGATAGAGGCAGCAACAGAGTCATGTGTAGTAGCCGACAACTCGTCTTTAACGCTTCTGCGGACGTTGAGATCCTGAATCTGACGAACAAGGGTCTCAACGCGCCAGTGAAGACTCGATGAGTAAGAATACGGCTTGAACAGGACATCTGAGCTCCTCGGTTAAAGATAGAAGCTCCGGTATGCAGGTTGTGTAGTTGACTATGTGAAGAACCATCGATGTTTGAGATGGCGTAATGTGATGGAGACGCAACGATAACATGATATCGAACAGATTTGGCGAAACCACACTCTCGCACATTAGTTCGGGCGATGAGGAAAGGAGTGATAGAGCCACAGAACCGACTCTGTGAAGAACCGTCGATGCTTGAGACGGCGTAATGTGATGGAGACGCATCAATGAAATAATAGCGAGCAACACTGGCGAAACCACATTCTTGCACAGTAAATCCGGCGGTCAGTAGGAGGAGGAGAATTAATCGATGTAGCTTAGCTCCATAGAAACCTGGGCGAGATAGGACTGCCTCGATGTCGAGTGAATAGGCGGTAATATAAAGACCAGTGAGGCAGCAAGCGAGGGTTGGAGAGAGGCGGTGGCTGTAGTTGATGACTAGATCCGGCGAGGAATAAAGGCGAGGCATAAGAGTTCTCTTAGGCAACATCAGATGCCCAACAAGAACAACGGAGCTAACTCCAGTGAAGCCATATACAGATCCAAAAAAACCAGATGTCTTAGGAGTATGAAGAGTACCGAAAGGGGGATCGACAGTAGAGAGAGCGGACGTGGGAGCGGTGACGTTGAGAGACATGGCGGATTTGGAATCCAAGAGGCACTGAACGACAGTGGGATAAGAGATCCCGCGGTGATGAACTGTTGAAAGGAGCAACCAGATGGAGAGGGATGTCGCTAGATTTGGTTCTAGAGCTCGATTCATTTGTTTTCGTCGATGGAGCTGCCATGGTTTCTTGCCGATGAACAAAAACAGGGGACACGGTATGAAGCAGATGCAGAGGTATAACAAGAACTCGTAGATGAAGAAGGAAAGTAAAGAGGACGAAGAGGAGTCCCGACGCCGGCGAGGGAGAGCTACGCCGGCGCCAGAAACCATGGCTCTGAGGTGTGTCTCGGGAACTGTGTCTGAGAGCTTCTCAGCGGCTAGGGCGAACTCCCCCTTTCTCGCATGTTTCTAACAGGGTGTTTAAGGGGAAAAGTATTGGTGGGACCCAGAAAACAAGAAGATACGTCGTCTGCTTGTCCCGGAATAAGCGACGTATGCTGTGGGTTTTTCGCACTGTTTTACGGGCCCCATGACACGTGACGGTCCGCAATTGATTCATTTTCTATTTTTTTAAAAATAAGATAAAACAAAAAAAAATTAAGAGATGAGCCACACTGTCTCTGAGATAAAGATGCTCTAACTAAGTAATAAGGTGAATTTAACCTTTTTGGAACACCCGCCAAAGATACTAAGCTCTTAATTTTTGTGATGATAAATCGAACAAAACTAATTAAGAAATCATTTATTTGGATTATCTTTTATATGAGTCGATTGTAACCGGATCCAAATTAATATAATGTTCTTAGAAAAACATAACCAAAACCTTTTTAACTAATATATGTTTATTGAATATATAAATAATTCCTTTTAAATACAGTAAAAATAACTCATAGAACGTTAAGAAATCATATATTTCGACCTCTAGTTATGGGTCTTAGAGCTTCCACAACCCAAAATCTTTAACAACAAATCCTTAACAATAAATTATTATAATAATATGTGGGGTCCAAAATATTGAAGAATTTGTGCCACAATTGCCTTTTGCAGTCCTAATTTACAGATCTCTTTTCTAACAACCTCTTCACTGTGCGCTGGCTCCACCGCCGCGTGGAAGCCCGCGATTGGCTAATTTTTTTTTAATTTGGATGAAAAAAAAAAAGAAAAATAATAAATTATTTCAAAAGTTGTTGTTAAGGATTTGTTGTTAAAGATTCTATTTTGTGGATGCTCTTAAGTGGACTCAATTAAGAAACCAATGAACCTCCACATCCATCTATAATAATGTATCGCAGAGACAAAAGCTAATTTTCATCGTCTCCTTGCTTTTTTATCTCCGCATGAAAAAGTCGGCTTTCCTTTTTGCTCTCTTTAGAGTCAAAACCGTTCCGCGAATCAAAGGCGTCGATCGTTCGTTCGTTTGATTTCTCAGTCGCAGGTTTGCTTCTTCTAGGGATCTCAGCGTTTACAATGCTTTCTTCGCGCTTTCAGTTTCGGTCTCCGGTCTTCCTCGTCCTATTCGCATCGTTTATACACAAGAAGCTAAGGGCTTCACCGATTAAGGATGATGGAATTATATTCATCCCTTGTGTGTTTATGTCTATAGTTAGGGTTTTATACTTATGACTTTACTGGAAGACTTATTCTTGGGTTCACCCCCTAGGGTGAACCTCTAGATTCACCATCCAATAGAATTGCATCATTTTATATTTGATATCTTTTTAAAAAGGAAACAAAATCTTATTAAGTTATATTATGTGTTTTAAATATAAAAATACAAAAAATAATAAAAAATAATAATTAAGAAAAAGGAAAAATAATTATTTAAAAAAAAAAATTTACATTAAACTCTAAAGTCTAATCTTAGGTAAATCACAAACCTTTCGATAAATCTATAAAAATTTAGTGTTTATGATTTACCCAAGGGTTTAGGGTTTAGTGTTTATGATTTACCCAAGGGTTTAGGGTTTAGGATTAGAGTTTAGGGTTTAGTGTTTATGATTTACCCAAGGGTTTAGGGTTTAGGATTAGAGTTTAGGGTTTAGTGTTTTAGTGAAAAGAATTTTTTTAAAGATTTTTTTTATAAAATTTACCAAAGATTTATGATTTACCAAGGGGTTTAGGGTTTAGGATTAGAGTTTAGGGTTTAGGATTAGAGTTTAGGGTTTAGTGTTAAATTATTGTTTTTAAAGAATTATTTTCATTTTTATTAATTATTATTATTTATTTATTTTTGTATTTTTATTTTTAAAAACATAATATAACTTAACTAGATTTTGTTTCTTTTTTTAAAAGATATCAAATATGAAAGATGTAATCCTATTGGATGGTGAATTTAGAGGTTCACCCTAGGGAGTGAACCCAAGAATAACTGCGGCTATTGTATATTTACTAGGTTTTCTATGTCGATATCAACCTCAACTGTATCCCCTATATATTAATTGAGGAACATTTGAAAAGATGTAACCTCAATTTTGTATTAATTAAAAGAGGCTCCAATGCATAGGTGTCATTCAATTAGGTAATCAATTAGATTCAATTGAAAAATAAGTAAGTACACATTGGATTTTTATAGGTTGCTAGATACATTAGTTAATCAAACTATATGATATAATGATATGATATGCTATTTTCTTTCCATAAATAAAACCTACGGAATTACCATAAAAGACTAATATATATATATATGACACTTAATGATTGTTCCATAAGATATAGTTACTATTTTATTTTATTTCCATAAATAAAACCTACGGAATTACCATAAATGACTAATATATATATATATATATATATATGACACTTAATGATTCTAATAGTAAATATTTGATAACAGTTTATATATCCTCCATCATTTTTCTTTAATTTTATATTATTAAAATAAATTAAAAAATCAAATTAGCTATAAAATTAAACTTTAGATTTTTTCGTATAGGTTATATTTTGAATTTTAAGAAACGAGAATAAATAACTAAACTATTAATTATTATGTTAAAAATTAATGATCAATAGTTTAACATTTTATTATAAAAAGATATACATGATTTTAAAACCATATAAGTAAAAAGTATCATTCAATAATAAAACAAATATATATATATATATATATATATATATATATACAGATTAAACTATATACCATATAAGATTACATAAATATTTTAATTTCAAAATTTTCAATAAATTTTCAAGAACATTTATAAATTATAAACTTATTAAATTTTTGACACTGAAATTTTTTGTTATCAATGATTTAAATATCTTAGTTCTTTTTTTAATTTTATATTTTTAAAAGATATTAACAATCGATAATATGGTTATTTTTGGTATATACCATACAAACCGAATGGATGTGATTTTATAAAAACCATAGGATTTGGATATGGTTTGATTTATAATCGATTAAACTGAAACATATAAATATGTATATATTTATAACGACGCATGAATATCTATTTGTTACATGAGTTGAACTATAATTATAATTTGTAAATAGCTAACAATTTATTACAACTAAGATTTCTTATTTTGATCTTTTGCTTTTTTAACAGTAACTAAATTGAAGTAAAGATTATAAATTTGATGGACAACAATTAGTTGAAATTCTTTACAATTTTTTTTTTATCTTTAAATAAACAGAGTTGTGTTCAATCGAAGACATATTGGTTTGATGAACACTAAATATGGAAGAATTTAAAAACTTTTCTTTCATGCTTCTGTTTTGTTTTTTATTTTTATTTTCAAAATTTAGTGTTTTGATATTAATTCTAGATTTGATCATTTTATTAGATGATATAAGGCTTTTTTTTTATTCTTTTATTAAAATATATAATATTTTTTTAATAAATGACTCTGTGACAATATGACTCTAAATATGATCATATTATATATTTGTATAATATATAATATGATCTCAAACTAAATAATTATGTTTTTTGGTATAAATTGAATAAACTAAAAACCGATGGTATATAAACCAAATCAAACTGAAGTACATATAGATTTAGAATAGTAGTTATATTTTAATGATCGAAATACCAAAAAATCGAACCGAACCGAAACCCGATATCCGGATTGAACACCTCTAATCCGAATGAAACCGAACTATTGTTTCATTTTTAAAAACATAATAAAAATAATAGCTTCATCCCGCGCAAGGCGCGGGTCTTATCCTAGTATGTAGATATTACGTATTAAGCTGTAGAACTATAATGTTAATTATAGTCGAATATGTATTAAGTTATGTAGAAAATTTCTTCATATCGAATGTGAGATTTTGGGTTTTATTATATACAGACATACCTAATACATAACATACTATACGTCATTGACATCTCAAAGTCATCTGTCGACCATAAATTAATGTTGCTACTATTAGCATAATCAAATGTAAAATATGAATTTTGAGCTAACTTTTTGCTGATGATTGCAAACGTCAAATTGAATCATTATATAATTGGTTGTATATAAATGAAAGTTTGATTATGTTTCCAAAATTTTAATTATTGTTTGATTATGCATTTATAATTAATGGTTTGTTTCCAAATTTTAAAATTACAGCACACGATTAATAAATATATATATATATAATTACAATTTTAAAAATAGAAAGTGAATTGATATGACAAAATCTAGCGCTTACCTTGGTACGGCAATTACGTTTGTATAAAAAGGAAAGTTTGATTATGTTTCCAAACTTTTAAAAATTGGTACACGGTTAATGAAAGTTAATTTCCGTCGCAATTTGTATATGTTTTTCTGTACCTAATTTGGTTTGATTTCATATATTTTGGTGTTAAGGCAAGTTTTAAATGTCATTTGGAGCACAAATTATGTGACTGTAATTAGTGACTATTTTCTGTAATTTTTCTTTATCACATTTACTCTAAATATTAACGTCAAAGATAATCATGTATATATAAATACGAAACCTTGGACACATCTCCTCACCACAGTTTTATTCCGGAATCAAACTTTCAAAAACCATTCTCCCAAACAAAAACTCGAGTGTTATAATTTTGGCAAATTAATTGGTGAATAGGTAATGTACTAAACTAATTTTAAATAAAAAGTGTTGGAGCTAATATCCTCTTAATATTTTGCTAACATTGTTTTGTTTATCATAATAAGGTCGATTGAAGAACATGACTAAAATTGATGGGTTTTCGAAAATTATTTTTGAACTCAATGATGTTCTAGAAAACGATGTTTTCAGAAAAAGAGGTATATCATTTCGTGTTCAGAATTTGGCAAATAATTTTGTTTAGTTTTGTTAGTGGATTATTTGTTATTTCTCTATATATGATTTCAAATCCGAAGTCCACAAAAAACTTTTCCTCATCAGTTGTGCTTTTATCAGTTTTGATTTTGGTTGTTTCTTTTATATTTTATTATTATGTTACCTTTGTTTCGTTTCATAGTTTAATCATAAGTTCTATTAATGAAGTAATAATTATATTGCATATGTTTTATTTTATCTCAAATTCATAATAAATGTTTAAGTCTTTACTTATTTATAAAAATTTCTTTAAATATAATATACTTTGATTACACTTAACCAGTTACATCATAAAAAAGATTCATTATATAAACATTCACACTTTCGTTCAATATTTCAATATATCTAATAGTTTTGAACCCGCTTCTTTTAACTTTCTAAAAGTTATATATTCAAAATAATAATCTTTTTAAACCAATCATTCCGTGTATGACGTGGATTATCACCTAGTATTATATTATCTGAAAACAACAATGCCCCCTATAATACATCATTTAGTATAAATGATTTTAAGACATGCAGTAATGGGAAAATTTACTTTTCTCAACGTAAATCGTTTCAGTAAATCCACACATAAAATCTTTTAAAATAAAATAAAAGTAAAAAAATCAGCTACACCCAAAAAGATTATACTTATCAAATTTATATAAATACATGTTTAAAGTATTAATCAAGTACAATAGGTTGAAGAAACATATCCAAATTGTTTTAATAAAGTTATTATAAAAATGTACCACGACAAAATGGGTTAAAAATTATATTATCGCATTTCAGTTTTATAACATTGAAAATATAATTTAATATAATACATATTAAATTTGAAATATTTTTTTTATTAAAATTAAAATATTATAAATTTTTTAATATGACGTCATAAAACGGGTTAGAACCTAAAAATAAAAATAAAAGCTTTGCAATCATTATATTCAAATTATTTTCACAAACAGTAAATGTATTATAGATCACAAAATTATTACAAATGAATAAATGCTTTATTTTTTAGTTAGAATCATATAATATTTAGTAATAATTTTTCTTAAATTCTCTCTCTTATATATATATATTATATATATACGTCTGCAACACGTTTCTGCTTCCTATTTTTTCTCAAAAACCCGGTTTTACATTTTCATACTGTTCCGTTTCCGCACATTCATTTCCCTTTCCATATAACACAGGTCGATTGTAATTGGATCCAAATAAATATAATGTTCTTAGAAAAACATAACCAAACAAATCTTCTAAACTAATATGTTTATTGAATACTAGTGGAACGTCCGTGCTACGTACGGGTTGTGTTATATTTTTATTATTGAAAAATTCATTTTTGTGTTTAGTTTTTTTCAAGCATTTGTTTTAAAGATATTCGATGTATTTTGGGAACCCGGTATTAGAAGAAATCGTTTTTAATGAATCATGATTTTTCTAATTGTTGTTAGTTTGAGAAATTTGGGAGTATGTATTAAACTTTTTTTTGTTTAATTATTAGGGCTGCGTTTTAATTTAGTGTTATTTGTAATTTATTTTTTTGACGTACTGGATGGTTAATATTGTTTTATTATTTTCCCACGGATGCTTTAACGCATTATTATTATTTACAGGTAGTTATAATATTTTTTTCTTAATTTGGTTTCAGCCTTATAGAAGTTTTGTAGAGTTTGAACCTTATTCTCTAGTAGGGAGCTAGATAACTTCCCTAAAAGTAGAAGTATATTTGTAGATCTGCTTGTAATAATAGCAGCTCTCACAACTAAGGTGCATCTCGTCTCGGTGACATGTGATATGTTCCCTTGCTTCTGTGTAGGCGTTCATAGTAGCGTCTAGGGTTGTGACACTTACTATGGAGTGATTTTTGTATGTTTTTCCACCAAGTGTCACCGTGTTTCATGTCGTCTCTCCATCCCAGTGAATCCAGCATCGTTTTCTGATCTCTTGTTCTCCACTACAAAACATTATTATACCATAAAGTGTAAATGGTGTTTTCGTACAAACCTTCTGCAGCGATTTTTAAATGAAGCAATCCTACACCGATGTTGTTGTTATGGAAATATTTTTGATCCCATGTATGTAGTGAGTCTGCAAGTTTCCGGCGGCAAGGCAGTGTTCCATAAGTTCTCTGTAGCTGCGAAGTGGTGTGAGAGGATAGACTATTAGGATGTAGAGATTGATGTTCTTGTAGACCTGAGGATCTGCGGCAGCTTCGGCTAGAGTAGGGCTTGATAGCATGACGTTGCGTAGGCCTTTTATTGAGATCTTAGCAGCCCATGAAATGATTTTGGTTTGGATATCGTTTGGGAGGATTTCGATTTCTGCGAGAGGTCTCTTTCGTCGTGACATTATGAGTCAGTGATTTTGGTGTTTTTTAGGATGATTGCTTTCTAGGTAGGTGCCTTTGTTATATAGAAAGTTTTTGAGGGTTTTAGAAGACAAATAGTTTTAGAGTTATGGTTTGAATATGTAATATTTGATCATAACTGCATTTATTGATACGTTACTTGGAGCGTCTAATCTGGTATATACTATTTGCAAAGTTTTTTTATCACATGTCAGCTCTACAATCAGTTTCACAAAAAAATGTGACATGGCTATTAAAATTGATCACATGGCTTATGGCAAAATATGACATGGATAATAATATTTAATGTTGATTTATATTTTTGGTAAACCTTTTAAATATGATACTAACGGATACTTTACATTTAATATTAATACTTATTTATGGTAAAAAATTAAAAATATGGTAATAACTCATACATTATCTTAAAATAAATCTATTCAAATATAACATTACAAATTTCAAAATATTACTCTATTTTATTTTTTATATTGTAAAATTTGTATTACTAAAGTTTTCAAAAATTGTTACGATTTTTGAAAAAAAATAATAATATTTACAAATTTTGAAATATTTTTCACGTATATTTTTATAATTATAGAGTTTTTATTAATAATTCTTTTTGAAAATTTTATGCGGTTTTTTTAGAAAAAATATACTTTTATAATATCAACCGTTAGTTTTATTTATAACAACTATTAATTTTAGAAATACCATTTAACCATTATATACCATAATTTTTTTTTCAATTGTATATAATCTGATATAACATATTTTAACTAAAAGAAAAACATAAAAAATCTATCTAAAATTTTAACTATAAATATACTCATATATATTATTAAATATAAATTTAAATAAAAGTTTTTTTTTAATTTTTACATATAATTAACGTAAAATTAATAATGTAACCAAATAGTAAACATAAAATTAACTAATTTTATTTTTTTAATTTTATTTCTTTACATAGTACAGGAAAACACCTAGTTAGAATTAATTTAAAATGTTGTGTGAAACAGATATGACAGCGTATGGGAAATATGTGTCTTTGACTTCGTAAAGTTGTTAGGTTTATTCTCGTAGAAATATGTAGTTATTGTATTTTTATTCTTGGTGGGGCTAATTGGAGAAGTTATTTGAAATGAATTTGTAAGAAGTTTGATAAAGTTTATAAGGTTTGTAAGGATTATAGACATTAAATCGAGAAATGCTATTAATTTTGACAGCAATTTGAGAGGAAGGTGGTTTGACTTTGTATTGGTTATCATTGTGATAAGATCGATTAAGTGAAAATAACAAACCGATGTACCTGATTAAACCGGACCCATATTAGTATTATTATTTCTCTGCATGGTATTTTTTGGATTTTTTCCTTTGTTTTTTTATTTATTTTTGATTGATCTGTAGTAAAATATAGATAATGTATTGTTGTAGAGATGAGTATGTGTGATGGTTGTTGAGTTAGGTTGTGTATGGCCGGGAAAGTTTTGTTGACAAATTTTTTATTTTAAAATCTGGAATTGGTTCATTTGTAAAGGAAGCAATAAAAAGAGAAAAAACAAACAAAAGTAAACATAATAAGCAGAATAGAAATAGGTTTCAAAAGTAAATAAACTTTTTAATAGGGACTAAGCGAATAGGATGATTTCGATGAACTTCCGCATCTGCTTACAGTGGAAGCATTTTGGACAGTTTTTTTGGGGGTTTGTTGTTGAGCAATATTAGCTGTATAGTGTATACTCAATCTTCAGTGGGCCTTTCACTTATCTCATTAACACGCCCAGCCCAACATAATAATTAATTTAAAAAACCAGTATAATAAACCAAATACAAACCAACACAAGAACTTAACATTTTTAGTTTGATTTCCATGGTTAATTGCTGACGTGTCTTTTTTTGCCCATGCTCTCTGCTGATGTGGCAGCATGAGAAGGGAGAAAAATCAGATTTATTATATAAGAATAGAGACTTTTCCCGGGTTACGTCGGGTTTTTTTTCCTATATTTTAATTTTGTTTATTTTACTATAGTGTATATTTGACTACATATTATATACTTAGATTATATAATCTATATAAACCATTAATAAAAATTTAAAATTTTATATTGTTTTTGGTGACTAAAATTTCAAAATTATTAAAATTTATAAAATTATTAAAATTCATATTTAACCAAAATATATATAAGTTGGTAACCAATTGAATAAAAAATATTTCAAATTCAATAACTCGCTTAACTTGTTTATTTGAATTTTATGAACATGTGGTTAAATTTACATATAATTCAAATATTTTTAACGTTAAAATCAACCAATATATATTTTTAAATTTTAATATTTATTATTTATTATTTGGTGATAGTAAAATCTATATGAATTCGTTTTTAAGTGTTAAGGCAATGATACAATGAAGAACAATTGAAATCTAAAAGTAATGTACTTTAAAAGAATTCTGAAATTATGTCAAATACTTTTGTTTCTATGAATCAAACAAAGAACAGACAATTTATAATTTATTTCAAGACTATTGTCTAATTAGAAATTATTGTATTTGAATACTCTATATCCACTATTGAACTAAAGAACAGTTAGATTAACAGAACAATTAGATACAATCTTTATCGGCTATAAAATAACAAATCCAAATGTTGATTTCTTTGAGTTATTGTTGGGTTCACCCCCTAAGGTGAACCTAGAGGTTCACCAACCAATAGGATGGTGCTATTTCATATTTGATATCTTCTTATTCAGGAAATAAAATCTTGTTAAGTTATGTTATGTTTTTAAAATAAAAATACAAAAAAGAAATAAAATAATAATATTTACAAAAACGAAACAAATTCTTTAAAAGAAATATTTTAACACTAAAACACTAAACCCTAAACCCTAATTCTAAACCCTTGGGTAAATCATAAACCCATTGGAAAAATCTTAAACATTAAATCAAAAAATCAATACTAACCAATTATACTGTTTTTTATTTATTTTTATCTGTTAATGACAATTTAGTCTTCTGTCGCTTCTGAGTTATTCACGCTCTGAGTTGTTTGAGTTGCTATGCCATTCCTAGAATCCATTTTAGAATTTGTTTTTTGCTCTAATTCAACATAGCATATTTTTTGCTTTAATTCAACATAGCATATTTTTGGAGAGGACATATATCTTTTGCTCTAATTCAACATAGTATATTTTTGGAGAGGACATATATCTATTTAAAATAAAAATAATCTATTCAATACAGTATATAAAGATTTTTCTGGCCCATAATGGGTCTGTGGAACATAATTTCAAAAGTTCATTGCAGAGCTAAACATTGAATGAGAGAGCCCATAACCCCACATCTATAAGGAAAAAAGTAAGTGGACAATTTCTGGTGATATTGGCGCCTTCCGTTGCTCTGTTGATACTTCGTAATCGACATGCACTGATATGTGTGAATGATCTTTTGCCCTGGGAATAACACATACTGAGTACAGCTTCAATATTATTGTGGAGAATCTCTGACCTCTTTGGTTGCGTAATGGTAAGGTTACTCATTGTTGTCGTTGTCGTCTTCTTTATTAGTACCTGCAGAAGCGAGTTCCGTGTTCATTAAATTGCGTGGTGGTTGGTAGAGCTTTAGGCTCTGTGATGATTACTCTGAAGACCTGTAGTTTAGATAGCAAGATGTTGTTGATTTTATCAACTGTATCTTTTCTTAAATTTAAGATTGCTGATCCTCTGATTTTTCCACATGCTTGTAGTTGTTGATGAAATCTGAAAAAAACAGATTGACATAGAATATTAACTATCAAGTGGGTTGGAAGTACCTGGCAGCAGGAGAGATTTGTTAATGACAATTTAGTATTATGTCGCTTCTGATTTGTTCACGCTGAGTTGTTTGAGTTGCTATGCCATCACCAACTCCTAGAATCCATTTTAGAATTTTTTTTTGCTCTGATTCAACATAGCATATTTTTGGAGAGGACATATATATATGACAGTGGTTTGAGAGGCGTGAATTACTGGAAGCCGTGTCAACTGTCTCTTGACGCATTCTTTTTGGTACTAAGCTCCTTCACTCCATGCTTCAAATCCCACCACACTTGTTGTTCTCAAGAGAAATTGTAAACATGAATGTTCATATCTACTTCTCTTTTGCCATTTAATACTGAAGCCGTGAGCAACATGGACTAATCTACCAAACATTTGCCACCACGGCAACTGGTTATGGAACACATCAGTTCCCATCAACCTTGGCATCACCGTTATTAGGGAGCAGCTGGAGGAGATTCCTTATCAGCAGTTGATGATTCTTTTTCCTCATATGTTGCTGCCTTCTCTTCACTTCCCTGTTAAGTTCACTAATTTAAACGTTAGAAATAAATACTCAATGCAGTTCAAGAAAACATCATTGGGGGCAAAAGCAGCAATCTTCTTGCCATTCTTGATAAGCTGCACTCTAGCACACTTACGGATAACAGAGTTAGGCTGCTTAGCTTCAATACCACTACATGATCAAACACATATATATAGACCTCGGCTCAATATACTTATTAACAACATATTTAAAAACTCAAATTCTATGTTTTAGATAATTATTTTATCACATTTATCTTTTATGTTATAAACTCTGCCACGGTGCTCTATATAGTGTTTGTGAGATTTATTGGCTCTAACTTCAGTATTTTGAAAAGAAAGATACTATTGGCATGGAAAGAACCAACAAAAGAAAGAAAAAAAATACAGTGGAATAGAAAAGTGACCATTTTAATGATCCAGAAGACCATTTTTCAATTTAAGAAACAAAAGAAAGAAAAAAAAAGATTAAGCAGGAGGATTAAGGACATACCTAAGTCCAAGAATGAGAGCAGCTTCTCGGCGTGTCATGGCAGTTAATTGCCATCGCAATTATGTTTGATTATGTTTCTAAACTTTTAAAAATTGGCACACGGTTAATGAAAGTTAATTGCCGTCGCAATTGTTATATGTTTTTCTGTACCTAATTTGGTTTGATTTAATATATTTTTGTGTTAAGGCAAGTTTTAAATGTCAACTGGAGCGCAAGTTATGTGATTGTAATTAGTGATTATTTTCTATAATTAGGGTGATTTGATTTTATCACATTAACTTTAAAGATTAACGTCAAAGATAATCATGTATATATAAATACGAAACCTTGGACACTTCTCCTCATCACATTTTTATTCTGAGATCAAACTTTCAAAAACCATTCTCCCAAACAAAAACTCGTGTGTTACAATTTTGGCAAATTAATTGGTAAATAGGTAATGTACTAAACTAATTTTAAATAACAAGTGTTGGAGCTAATATCCTCTTAATATTTTGCTGACATTTTTTTTATCATGATAAGGTCGATTGAAAAATATGACTAAAATTTATGGGTTTTCAAAAATTATTTTTGAACTCATGATGTTCTAGAAATCGATGTTTAAAAAAAAAGAGGTATATCATTTTGTGTTCAGAATTTGACAAATAAGTTTGTTTAGTTTTGTTAGTGGATTCTTTGTTATTTCTCTATATATGATTGCAAATCTGAAGTCCTCAAGAAACTTTTCCCATCAGTTGTGCTTTTATCAGTTTCGATTTTGGTTGTTTCTTTTATATTTTATTATTCTGTTACCTTTGTTCTGTTTCATAGTTTAATCATAACTTCTATTAATGAAGTAATAATTCTATTTCCTATGTTTTATTTTATCTTAAATTCATAATAAATTTTTAAGTCTTTACTTATTCATAAAAATTTCTTTAAATATAATATACTTTTATTACACTTAACAAGTTACATTATAAAAAAGATTCATTATATAAACATGCACACTTTTGTTCAATATTTCAATATTTCTAATAGTTTTGAACCCGCTTCTTTTAACTTTCTAAAAGTTATATATTCAAAATAATAATATTTGTTAATCAATTATTTTGCGAATGATGCGGATTATCACCTAGTATTATCTTATCTGAAAACAACAATGACCCGTATAATACTTCGTTTAGTATAAATGATTTTAAGTCATGTAGTAATGGGAAAATTTATTTATTTCAACGTAAATCGTTTCAGTAAATCCACACATAAAAAAATTTTAAAATAAAATAGAAGTAAAAACATAACTACACCCAAAAATATTATACTTATCAAATTTATATAAATACATGTTTAAAATATTAATCAAGTACAATAGGTTGAAGAAACATATCCAAATTGTTTTAATAAAATTATTATAAAAATGTACCACGAAAAATGGGTTAAAAATATATTATCGCATTTCAGTTTTATAACATTGAAAATATAATTTAATATAATACATATTAAATTTGAAATATTTTGTATTAAAATTAAAATATTATATTTTTAAAAATATCACGTCATAAAACGGGTTAGGACCTAAAAATAAAAATAAAAGCTTTGCAATCATTATATTCCAATTGTTTTCACAAACAGTAAATGTATTATAGATCACAAAATTATTACAAATTAATAAATGCTTTATTATTAATTAGAATCATATAATTTTTGGTTACAATTTTTATTAAATTCTCTCTCTTATATATATATATATATATATATATATTATATACGTCTACAACACGTTTCCACTTTCTATTTTTTCTCAAAAACCCGGTTTTGCATTTTCATATGGCTCCGTTTCGTACATCTGTTTCCCTTTCCATATAACACATGTCGATTGTAATTGGATCCAAATAAATATAATGTTCTTAGAAAAACATAACCAAACAAATGAAAAAAAATCTTCTAAACTACTCCCTCTGTTTCATTATTAGTGTTATTCTAGAGTTCTGCACACGGATTAAAGAAATAATTAATTTTGTATATTTTCTGTATAAAAAATATAATTACCTATACACCTAACCACATTTTAACCAATAGAAAAATAAGTTACAAAATAAAAGTAATAGATTTTGTATTAAAAACCGAAAACGACACTTATTTTGTAACGAAAAAAAATCTCTACAACGACACTTATTATGAAAAGGAGGGAGTAATATGTTTATTGAATCTATTACTATAAAGTAAGGTTTTCTCTAATTTTAGAGTGCCATGTCACTAATTAGTGAGATAAGAGGTTGCCACGTGGCAGGAGGGGGAGAAACCACTGTGTTTTGTTACGTAATCTGTAGAAACATTTGGGCTGCAAATAGAACCAGGCTTATTATCATCTTCCCGTCCAGCCCATAAATCAAATCCGTAAAGATGAAACGAAGCGTTCTCTACTAGGGTTAAGGCAACCGATCCTTACCAGTTAACCTCTATCGGAAGTCGACGTTCACGTTGCCGTCGGCTTTGCTACAAACTGATTCAGCAGCGAAGCTCCAGACCTTATTAGGGTTTTGGCCGCCATTTCTTCTTCCTTTTCCAAGATTGTGATTGCTTCGTTGAGAACTCCCTCTTCTTCTTTTTCTTAATTGAATGTAAAATTGTATTTAGAACAAAGAAAAAAACTATTTCTTTAGAACATGTTTGAGAGGTTTATGAGTTCTAAACTGAACAAAGCAAGCTAGATCCTTGATGAGAGCTCCCTCTTCGAAATACACCCAATACCTCACACTATGTCTCATTAATTTCTCCCACCCTTCCTCCATTGTTATTCTATAAAATTTTCTTATAGATATCTATAAGGGATGTTGTCTTCCGTATTCTCACAATTACCCAATTGCTCCACCACATTTCATTATGGTTTTCTGTTTATGATTTTAGGGGCATTAGTAGACATTTGAATGAAGCTCCTAAGACGCCATTGAAATGTTTGAGCATAGCATGAGTTTCCTATTCTCGAGATGGTATCTTAACTTGAGTTGAGAAGTAAGATTGAAGCCAGTGAATACACAAAGATGGAACATACTGTTAGGTATATGGGAGTAAGCTATGGGAATATGCAAGAAGGCTCTCTCCGCTGCAATGTTGATATCCTCAATCTGTCTGATTGGCTAGCTAAGTTTGGCACCAAAGTCAAAATGTTTCTTTCTCTTTTTATTATTTGTAGATTTTGAATATAACCAGTTAAAGATATGATCATCTCATTCCATTTTCATGCTACTGTATATGGTCGTTGATTCGAGTTTATGTTGGTTCACAGGTTAGAATTAAGAATATGAATGTTATTTCGGGCCAATTGACTACGAGATATTAATGCATGCACTTCTCTACAACCAGAGCCTAACCGACCAGATTGGCAGCTTGACGCATCTCCGGGAAGAGGAGTTCATTTCCTAAACTAAAGAATCTTTCATTACGTTGCAGTATATGTATTTGTTTCTCTTTGATCATCTCCACCATCAACTAAATTCAGTATAGATGTTCTGAAAACAAAAAAACAGTGAGGAAACATAAGGGATTTATGATTACCGGTACTGTGGTGATTGAGAAAATAGTTATGATTGTGGTCCCCCCGAATCCCCAAAGTAGCTTGAGTAGTACCAAAGTGGGAAAACCAAGCCTCAAGGGTTTTGCTTAATATGTTAGATAGGACCAGCCCTTTGGTTGATGCATTGCAACACGTTAATAAGTTTTGACCTCATGTGTTGCTTTATGTTCAAGGTTATGAAAATGTCAAAAGGTAAAGAAATAAAAAAACTGAGATTTTGTAACTCCCATGTGAAATCGAAAGAAGAAAAACGACTTGACTCCTAATCGAAAGAAGGAAAAGAACATAGAAACTGAGATTGGTACTTACGATACAGTGCCAGTATCAGGAACTTTAGCATCTGAAAATGCATTTAGAGTTCATCATGCATCATGAGTTATTGTAGATGAATGTTAACATTTGGAACTGCATTTCCATCAAACTGTTGTCCACGACTTGCTGCTTTTCATGCCAAACAAGCTTTAATGACAGCAATAGTCATCTGTTGCAGTCTCAAGATTCCAATGTTTCAGAAACAAAAGAAATTCCAATGCGTTTTGAAACAACGTAAAATACTGCAGACATGAAAAGAAAATACAATCATGAGAATTGACATGTCGATTATACCAAAATAACTATTACTTAATATAGCATTCACAAGAAGAGTTTTCTGGTTTAATCATAGTTCTTTTTCAACTAGCCGGCAATTTAATTTTTAAAAACAACTAATGTTTCATAGTGTTTTGTAGTTTAAATTTTAGTGTGTCTTATTGGTATAGTTAAATTAAAATAAACGTTGAGAGAAATTAAATAATTATATTTTAAAAATTATTATAAATAGATATGGTAATAATTTCTAAAGTGAATTTTAAAATATATAGATAAAACTGTTATAAAAAAAATTAGGAAACTTAGTAGTATTTTAGTTAAAAGTAAAATTTAAAATTTAAATTGTATCATTAATTTATTTATCCGCCCGCCCGTAGGGCGGGTTTACCCTAGTATATATATATATAAGAAAATCCTTTTAAAAACAGTAAAAATAACAAAGATTGGGCCCATAAAACACAGTTCGTTTGTTTTTCTTGAATCATAAATTTCGACTTGTAATTATGGGCCTTAAGTGGGCCCAATTAAGAAACCAACCTCCACATCCATCTCTATAAATATATCGCTGAAGCGATAGGTAATTCATTTGTCTCCTTGCTTTTTTTTTTTTTTATCTCTCCGCGTAAAAACAGTCATCGTTTTTTGCTCTCTCTAGAGTAGAAAACCGTTCGCGAATCGAAGATCTAGATCATACGATCGTTTGATCTCTCAGGTTTGCTTCTTCTTCGACTTCGGATCTCCGATGACTTCTTCGTGCTTTCAGTTTCGGTTTCCGCTTCGTCTCGATGTTCTTCGTCGTCCCTATTCGCATCGATTACTCAGAAAGTTAGGGTTTCGCCGATGAAGGATGACGGAATCAAATCGATCTTATTGGCTGTTTCATATATAGTTAGGGTTTTGTATATAGTTAGGGTTTTTTATATACGCTCGCGAATCATGTGAAGATGGATCATCTATGGCGTTAGATTAGGGTTTAGGAATGGAGATTAGGTTTATTTGGATTTGTTTTTGATTTCTGCCGACTTGGTTGCTCTCTACGGTACTTGGAAGCGTTAGCATGGACTTGGAGGTGTTTGATTATCAGTCATCTTGCGAAGCGTGTTACTCTTCTGAGCTTTTCTGTGGATCATCATGGATGAAGCAACAGCTATTGGATCTGTGGATACAGTCTACTAAAGTTTGTGTTTTTCGCAATGTGTGTTTTATAGTATGAGTTACAAGGCTCCAAGGAGATACTTTAACGGCAGGAACTTCGGAGTGGCAAGACAGCAAGATTCTGTGGCTGATATAGTTCCCAGACGACCTTATGCAAACAGAATGAACAAGGCTCCTAATAAGTGGTCTAGGAATCTGGTTTGGACTGCATCAGATGCCAACATGCCAAGGAAGAATGATACCACCACGTATGGGTCAACTAAGCCACAAGTTTCAGGGGCAGGATCCAGTGTGTCAAACCTACAGAGGAAGAATGCTGCGTATGGTGAGCAAAGAAGCTCATCTGTTTCAGACACGAGAGGGTGGGGATCTAAAGATAAAGGCAGTCCCAAATCCATGGAATGTCTGTGTAAGTTTTGGAAAGCTGGAAACTGCAAGAAGGGTGATCAATGCTCTTTCTTGCACTCTTGGACTAGCCTCCCTGGAATGGTCATGGTAGCTTCTCTTGATGGACACAAGAAGGTTTGTTTCCTTTTTAAAACCTTCTTTTTACTCTTTGACTATTGGCTATAATAATAAATATTTAACGCTTTCTTTTTTTTTTTTTTTTTTTTGGTAACCTGTTGTTGTCTATAGGATCTTAAGGGGATTGCACTTCCTCAGGGTTCAGATAAACTCTTTTCAGCCAGTACCGATGGTACATTGCGAATATGGGACTGTCACACTGGCCAGTGTGTTCATACAATCAACCTCCAGGCAGAAGCAGGGTCGTTAATGAGTGAAGGATCATGGGTTTTCCTTGGCTTGCCAAATGCTGTAAAGGTTAGTATAAGGAATCTCGTATATTATTACAGTCGTCTATACTCTTGACTGGGATTTGCTGTGTTGGCTTTGGCTTTGGCTCTGGTCTCATTGTTTTTGTTTATGTACAAATCTGCAGGCTTTTGATGTTCAAACCAGTAAAGATTTGCATCTTAACGGGGTGGTTGGTCAGGTCCGTGCTATGACTGTTGGCAATGAAATGCTTTTTGCTGGGACAAGTGTAAGTGTTGTAGTTTTTCCTCTCTTGCTTTCTACTTTAGTTATCTGCTTCATTGTTGGTTCAAAAGTAAGTTGTTTTTTCTGCGCAGTCTGGTAGCATATCTGTCTGGAAAGCAACTGACTCTGAGTCTGATCCTTTCACATACCTCACATCTCTGGAGGGACACCATAGCGGTGAAGTCACATGCTTTATAGTTGGAGGTCAGCGACTATACTCTGGATCTGCTGATAAAACAATAAAGGTGTGGGATCTCAGTACACTGGAATGTACAATGACACTGAGGCAACATACCGACACTGTCACGTCGCTCCTATGTTGGGATCAGTATCTCATATCTGCTTCTTTGGATGGGACCATCAAAGTCTGGGCGTGTTCTGAAAACGGTAACTTGAAAGTTACAAATACACGCAGACAAGAACAAGTAAGTGTTTTGTATACACACCTTATTTTCTGCTCATGACGATGAACCACACTTGGTTATAATTAAAAACGTTTCTTAATGTTTTCGTTCTTTGTGGTTTGAAACAGAGTGTGCATAGTCTTTGTGGGATGAGCGATGCAGAGGGCAAACCGATCGTGTTCTGTTCTTACCAAAACGGAACAGTCAGCATACGCGATCTACCATCGTAAGTGGAGCTTAGTCCTAAAGTCTCTCGAGTTTACATTGTACTTTAACCTTAAAGCCATTGTTACTCAATTAGTTTTGTTTTTTTTTGGGTTATGCAAACAGTTTTGAAGAGAGAGGAAAGATGTTCTCGACCAACACGGTCGGTGCAATCACAGTTGGTCCTGAAGGGTTGTTATTCACTGGAGACAAGAGTGGGAAGCTGCGTGTTTGGAATTTAGCTGGCACCAAAGTTTAGCCATTTTACATTCTTGGGTTGATTTAATATTGTACATACTTGATAGTATGAGTTAACAGATTCTTCTTGTGTATGACTCGGATACTAAGTATCCATCCATTAAAGTATTATCATGTTCTTTCAGGCTTTGTATATGTCACACGAACCTGGTTAAAAGTGTGTACTTTGACCCAAACTTTTATATTAACATGAACCTGTATTTTTCTCGACCCCTATCTGAGGAGATGTCGGGTCGGGAGGTTATCATGATTTTCCATCCATATGATATGGATGATGTGTCGAAAATATACACATTTTAAAACTCAAACTAGTAAGAAAGTGTGATGTAACAACCACTAGACTTGATTCGCAAATCTTATTTAAAACAATTCAGTAGAGATTATAATTGTAAAGATCATCTTTTTATAATCTCTTGGAGAAGAAGGTAACATAACACTGGTTGAAAAGATTCATGGTTATGCATCACTGAACCTATGATGAAGGCAAAAGCATGTCGTATGGATCCACAAATCTTCTCCTAAAGCCGAAGACATGCCTATTCCTCCTTTATTAATACTCATAGGCTCATAGCCTATTTTAAGGATCAAGATTCAGGTTTGAGGCAAACTTTACATCTGCTTTAACTTTTCTTATTTGAAATCAGATTTTACGATTTTCTTTTTGTGCTTATGAAGAATGAATATATCTGTCTATCTGGGCAAGTTAATAGACATGTTATTAAATCACCCAAATACAAAAGAGTCAAGTATTACCTCATCGCAACTAGTTAATTAAAATTCTAATCTTTCTGAAGAAGAAAAGAGAAGATCGTATCTACCGTACAAGCAACATCTCTATGGCTTTTCTTCCTAAACATTATGTAGCGTGTCAACAAGATGAACCGTTTGTTTAATCTCAGACATCGGTTTTGAAGCGTGATACAGTTATCCGTTTTCAATATTTAATTGGGCTTTGTATGGGTAGTCGTTTCTTATTTTTAATTTCCCCCATCGCTATGTTATTGACTGGCACGTGTTCTAATGAAACTCTCTTCTTTAATACAAAACTACATTATGACCTGCCTTTAAATGGACGGATATAATTTTTATTTTTACTTTGAACTAGGTGTTTAGCCCGCACATGCGGGCATAATTTTCCTAAAATTCATTATTAGTTAATATTTAATTAATTCAAACCAATATAATAAGTTAGAATTTAAGTTTTAAAATTAATTATAAATGATAACACTCACATAACATAATATATTTTTACAAATGTGTTGCTTTAATCTATTTTAATTATAATTTTTTATATCTTAATTTTTTATTTCTATAATAAAAAAAATATTTTCAAGATAACAATATAATACATAAGAAGTATCTTATTTTCTCAAAATATAATTTTTAATAGAAATTCGTTTTTATTTTATAATAAATTTTATATGAAATTATTAAAAATATGACAAATAATCAAAATTATCTAAATCATGGAGAAATTACAAATCAGATAATTCGTTTAAATTTTCTAATAGAAAATATATGTTCAAGATAACAATATGATATATAAGAATTATCTTATTTTCTTAAATCTAGTATTATTAGTATACTTCGTTTTATTATTTAATAAATTATATATGAAATTATTAAAATATGATAAATAAGCAAAATATAAAACCATGGAGAAGTTGATAAATCAACATTGCTTTCTTTATATTTAACTATTAATATTTTAACTTAATTTTTAATTTCTATGATAAAAAACAGATTTTAAAGATAACAATATAATAATAAGAATTATCTTATTTCTAAAAGTATAATATTATTAATAGAAATTCATTTTATTATATGATAAATTATTCATAAAATTATTAAAAATATAACAAATAAGAAAAAATACAAAAATCATGGAGAAATTACAAATCAATCAATAAATTCACTTGAATTTTATAATTATTATATGATAAATTATTCATAAAATTATTAAAAATATAACAAATAAGCAGAAATACAAAAATCATGGAGAAGTTACAAATCAATCAATAAATTCACTTGAATTTTATAATAGAAAAATATATTTTTAAGATAACAATTTAATACAAAATAATTAACATATTTTCTTAAATATAATATTATTAATATAAATTCGTTTTTATTAAATAATAAATTGTATATGAAATTATTTAAATAAGGTAAATAAAAAAATTTACCTAAAATCAAGGAGAAGTTGACAACTAAGCAAATTTACTTCTCAAATAATAGTATAGATTAACTTAATTTTTATATTTATGTTATTTTCTTATTATATTTGTGTTTAATATTAATTTAATTTAATAAATGTTATATAAAAATATTTAATATGTCAAGTTGCATAACTACACATGTATGCCATACGTATTTCAGAAATTATTTTTAAAATTATTCCTAAAGTTTGCAATGTGTTATATTTTTAAAAAAGTTATTAGTTACCTAATTTAATTAGTTAAAAATATTCGTATTAAAAAAACCTGATTTGGAATCGACTCGAAAATCAAAATCTCACACTCTATTAGATTTGACTTATATACTCAAATGGTTCTTAAAGTGTTATATCCAAAAACCAATATCCGCACCGAAAATCGATCAAAATGTTTGGAAAATGTTTGAAAAATAAGTTTTAATATGTTCTGTTATATATATATATATATATATATATATATATATATATATATATATGTAAATGGGTTAATATAGGTTTCACTAACTTTAAGTAAAATCACATTTATTAATAGTTTTTAATTGAATAACCTATTTAAAATTTGTTCAATTAAAATCCTTATAATATATTAAACTAAATAATATTTCCATCATAATATCACATACACATTAAAAATATACGCAGAATTTAAATTACATATTTACATATGATTAGGTACTGTGAGGGATAAAACTCATTTCCTAATTTAGATCAGGTTCAAGTTGGAGAAAAGATAACGTGGGCTGAATCCTATTCAGAACTTAAAGAATGAATATGGTTGTATTGATATTTTTGGTAAAAGAGGATTACAAGTTTATCGATATGTGATTACAAAGAATAAAGAATGTTCTTAGAGTTCTTCAATGTGTGAATGGTGAATGAAAATCTGGCCCTCGTTCTGATCTCCTCCTCCTCATTAAATAGCTCTCAGCTGCGCTCTAACGATCTTAGCTAACCTCCGAGATTTGCTCCGTGAGTTAAGGGATTCTCAACAGTCTCCTTTTGACCGGGTCCTGCGCATTCATCCTGAGCTACTCCTACTAGCTCTCTGTAAATGAGGTCCGGAGTTCTCTTCCGTGACATGTATTGTTAACCATTCTTCCTGAGCTAACAGCCTCCGGTTTCCTTTTAATTCCTTTCTCAAGACTTAATTACTAATGGGCTTATAATAGCCCATTGTCAACCCTTATTACTCAAGCCTGTTAGTTTCAGCTAATGGGCCGTATTTGGGCCCAACAGTTGCCCCCAGATTTCGAGAGAATATGCTTTTCTCGGAAGCTAAACCTAGCTGCCGAATCTCAACCTTTTCGTTGAGATAATGATTACTCGTGATCTTCTTTCGAGGATATCTCTCATCCAATCTCACGGATACAATTGCCTCTAGTGTAATCAACGACTCAGATGAAACGAATTTGAAATAATTATCCCCGATTTTTGAGAATTTACGGGATATAAAGCTGTACACATTAACTGCAACTCTACCCATCTTCTCCACGTTTCGATTCAGTTTTCCTGGTAACTTCCTTCGGCTCCTTATTTTACCTTCTTTTGCTCATTATTTTTTTTTTTTTTGTTAAGCTTTCGAGTAATCTCTTTTAAAACTGTTGCCCCCAGAGACTTTGATCCATTAGTTCGATCTTTCTTTTTCCTTTCTTGTCTCTTTTCGATTTCTTTCGTCGTTTTTGCTATGACCCGACCAAAAGAAGGTTCTGGAGAGTCAGGAATCTCTGCTACTGGTGCTCAGCTTATGAAGGTGAAACAAGAAGTTGGTGAAACCATGAGGAAGACCGAGAGGAAGAAGAGGGCTAAGGAGTCGATATCCCAGAGAGTTTCCAAGCGAACAAAAAAGACCGGGGGCTCCAGCGGGAGTGCTCCTTACGGATCTCACCCACCCTCTGTTCTAAAGAGCCAAGAGGTTGTGAACCTTATGGTTCAGGCCCAAGGTCGAAGGGAATTGGCCAGGGATTGTAAACCCGAGGAAACCCCCGAGACGGCTCCGGAGGGTTGGTTCTGCGTTCACGAGAACTATATTTCCAAGAGCCACCTTAGGTTTCCCCTCCCTGACCTCCTGTTAGACCTTCTTGATCATTATCAACTAGCCCTTTCCCAACTCTGTCCTTCGGTTATTCGAGAGATAAACGGTTTCATCACTAGATCCAAAGAAGAGGGAGTTGCTACCGGGCTTAGCTCTTTAATGAGCCTGTTTTCGATAAAGGAGAGTGCTTCCAAGGAAGGTGGTAGCGGGACCTATTACCTTCCTTGTCGTCCCAGGTTGGGCATTTTCAAATTTTCTAGCAGTGATGACGATTGGCGGAGGAAATATTTTTACGTTAAAATTGACCCCTCGACGGTTCCCGCGGGTCGTATCCTTAGGACTTCTTGGTCCGATGCGTCCGGTTAGGATTTCTTAGGAATGTGTTTGTTTATTTTTATCGATTGCAACCTAACAGATGTTTGGTTATGCTTGCAGATATCGAGGATCCTGTTGAGCTCCCGAACAAACTTACCAGAGCTCTTTTTCAAAAATTGCAGCAAACTCCCTGTACCTGGGCGTCGTACACGACTTCTCAAATAGGATCAGCTATATTCCCGGATCGGTATAACGCTTCCTTCCTAAACCATGTGCCAGTCACAGACTTAGAAGGTAATGTACTTATTCTAACGTCTTTGACGTATGTGAGCTTATTTAAGATATCAGAATGTTGAAGAGGGTTTGGTAATGCAGTCCCGAAGGTAACTCGGTGGTATCGATTTCGACGGGAGCTAGCACTTCCGGAACCGAAAAGACCCAATCAGCCAAGATGCCTCTCCAACCGTCGTTCCGATCTAGGGGTAGACCCGCGAAAGCAGCCAGCACCTCACGAGGAAGTGAGAAGAATTAGGGAGGATCTTTCCTTAGCTCTGTGAAAGAGGTCCTCGATGATGGAGCTTCTGTTCCGGTTAAGGATGCTGATCTCATTGAAACTGAGGGAGCTCAGGAGATAGTCCCCCGCTCTGGGGTTCAGGTCACGAAAGTTGATCCTCAGGTGACCAAAGATCCTTCTGAGACTGACCCCCCTAGGAACAAGAGGTTACGTACTGATCAAGGTGACAGACCATCCAGGTCTTCTTCCTCGTCCTCGAGGGGAGGGACCGTTGGATGGAATTTCGCTCACTCGAAGCCTGGATCGATTCTTGATGATCCTTGGGGCTTAGCAACACTGATGAGGCACATGAAACAGACATGGTGTTCTCTTCCCCCGATTAGCAATCTGACTAACAGGGATGAGTTCATCGAGATTGCTCATTACATGGGTCAGGTAAGGGTTTTTAGCCTCCTTTTATTGCTTTTTTCTTAGAGAGATATTTATTTTAGCTGTTTATTTCTCTGTAGTTGGCTGGAGCTGTTAATAAGGCTCAGCTAAGGTTTGAAGAAACAGTGAGTAATGCCCCTAATGCTGAGGAGCTTGCCCAGGTTACTGAGATGGTGAAGACCACCAAAATTGAGCGTGACCAAGCCAGAGCTCAGGTTTCGGCACTTCGATCTGAAGTTGAGAGGCTCGGCTTGAAATCTGATGCTCAACAGAGGAAGATTGAGAGCTTGGAGATTTACATTAAGGTGAAGAGTAGGAGGGTCACCGAGCTATATGGTGCTCGGAGGGTTGCTGAGCAACAAGTTCAAGAATTAATTGCTTCATCTCAAGTCAGTCAGAAGAATAAGGAGGCTGAAGTCAAATTCGCTGTCAGGAGGGGAAAGAAGGAGGTGATCGATGCTTACAACAAGATCGTTATCTCTGTTAAAGATAAGTTCTCCAAGAAGAAGGATGAGGCTGATCTTCAGATCTATGCTCAAGAACTCCAAGCTAACACAGAGCTTTTGAAGGACTTGCTGGCAAATGAGATTCAAAGTGCTGAGGAGGAGTACAACCGTTTGATGGTTTTAATGCCAGAAGCGGTTGCTGCTTACGAGAGGGCTCAGGTTTCTGATTCTCAGTTAGCAAGCTCCCTCTTCCTTAACTCTCAGAAAGCTCAGGTACTTTTGAGATTAACATGTTTAATCCGTCCTTTTCTGGAGGATATGGTTCAAACTTAGGTTTGGTGAGTCCTGATTTAACCCCGGCTGAAGTGGTTCTAGAAGGTGATGACAAGGAGACGGATGCAGGTGCCCCAGCCGTGGACAATGAGGCAGTCGAGCGAGGTCATGACGTCTAGGAGATCTTTGGAGACAGAAGACAAGATCTCCTTTTAGTTGTTTTATCATGTTTTTAGGATTTCTGCCCTACGGGCTTTTGTTCGTTTTTAAGACTTATAGCCTGAGGAGGCTTTTAAACCTTTGCTTGTGTTAGGATCTTTGAACTTAAGTAGCATGGGGAGGCTTTTAAACCTTTATTTCATTTTAATATATTTCGATTTTGCTTTAAGTCATTCGAGTTGTAAGGATTTTCGTTTCTTCTTAACTGGGATCAAACTTTCTTGCTAAGGGTCTTGTCGACGTTTCGATGAATCCCTTAGCATAAATTCGATTGTCTACGTAGAAGTCTTTATTTCTTTGAACAAAGAATTCTAGGTCATGTTAGTATCAGGTCTCGTAGTTAGATATGAGGTCCATGAGACTTTCGGGTGAAGGTCAGGGGTCCCGTTGACAACAGGTTCCGCCATTTTTCAGCACGAGGCTCCGAGGTTGGGTTTTCGGGACCTTAATTAATTGATCCGCTAATTTCAGCTAACGGGCCATATTTGGGCCCAACACGTACCCAGTCAAGGGATCAAGCCTAACGTAGTTCAGAGAGTTTAGGTACCTAATGGTAGTATTTCTTGAGATTCATGGCATTCCATGATCGGATTTCAGGTACCCCGGTTCGTACCTTCATGAGCCTGTATACGCCTGGTCGTATCACATGGATGATCTGACATGGACCTTCCCAATTGGTCCCTAGCTTTCCGGCGTGCGGCTCTTTGGTATGGTTGAAAACTTTCCTGAGTACCAGGTCGCCCACAACGAATTGTCGGGACCTGACTTTGGAATTGTAATGTCGAGCCATTGCTTGTTGGTAGTTTTGAATGCGGAGCAAGGCTTGATCCCGTCATTCCTCGATTAAGTCGAGGTTATCTAATCAGAGCTGATTGTTGGCTTCGGAATTGGACGTACAAAGCTCTCGGCGGAGGCTCCCGGTGATGGTTTCGGCTGGGACGACAACTTCCATCCCGTAGGCTAGGGAGAAAGGGATTTCTTCCGTAGCTCTTCGTGGGGTGGTTCGGCATTCCCAAAGCACTTCAGGTAATCTTTCGGACCAAGAACCTTTATCGATTCCAAGGCGTTTCTTGAGGTTTGCTAATACCGATTTATTAGCAGCCTCCGCCTGGCCGTTTCCCTGAGGGTATCGAGGTGTCGACATGGTGAGGCGAATTTTCTACTTGTCGCAGAAATCCTTGAAGTCGTTAGATATGAATTGTGATCCATTATCAGTTACGACTTCGTATGGGATGCCATGGCGGCAAATGATGTCTCTCCATACGAGTCGTTTGGTTTCGACTTTAGGTACCTGTTGGAAGGCTTCAGCCTCTATCCATTTTGTGAAGTAGTCTGTTAGGACTAACAGGAAGCGTAGCTTCTGCCTTCTTGTTCCTGATACTACGAGCGGTCCTACGATATCCATGGACCATCTCATGAATGGGTATGGGGCGGATATCGAGGATAATTTCTCTGAGGGTTGATGTATAAATGGTGCGTGCCTCTGGCATCTGTCGCATGAGGATGAGTAGACTTCACAGTCGGCGATGATGGTAGGCCAGAAATAGCCTTGCCTTTTGATTCGGATGGCGAAGGCTCTACCACCAGAGTGGTTTCCACAGGAACCATCATGCATTTCCTTCATGAGTTTGATAGCATCGAGGCCGTGGATGCATCTTAGGTAAGGTCCTGACACGCTTCGTTTATAAAGGATAAATTCCATTATGCAGTATCTTGCGCTTATTGCTTTGAGCTTTCGAGCTTCCCATTTCTGGGGGGGGGGGGGACCTTGCCCTCCGAAATATACTGCATGATTTGGATTCTCCAGTCCTCTCTCCCTACGATTTTGTCGTGAAGAGATGAAGGAGGTCCCTGTGCTGGATCAGGTTCCCGAGTGTTGTTCCGGCCGGAGGTCATGCCCCCGGGGATATTCCTTTGGTTAGGTTCATTGAAGCCTGGATCTGGAGGAATATCTTCAGGTGTGTCGATATTTTTCGGGATCGGGATCGTGTCTCCCGTTGGAGTTTCGGGTTCAGGGGAATATCTAGTTCTGCGGGTGTTAACTCTGTGGATAAGTGAGCTTGGGGGATGGGTTGTGCCCCCGGAGGTATGCTTTTTGAATTTGCGAGTTTTGGTTTTTGGGAACCAGAATGTTGTGAGAACTTGGGTTGCTGCTGTCTCAGGGCAGCTAGCTTCCATTTGCTCTTTCGGTTTGCTGTCGGTTTCAGCTTTGGTAGCTATATCGATGCTTGGTTTTTCGATTCCCTCTACAGGTATAATTCGTTTTACTAGGGGGTCTGATGTGGATGCTAGTGCAGCCAACGCATCTGCTGAGGAGTTCTCTCCTCGTGGGATTCTTGTTAGTTCGAACTTGCTGAACTGTTTAGTGAGGCTTTGTACGACTTCGAGGTATGCCCCCATTCTTTCGTCACTTGTTTCGTAATTCCCATGGAACTGGCTAGCTACCAGCTGTGAGTCGCTGTAGGCGTTTAGCTCTCGGATTCCGAGGCTTAGGGCGAGTCTTAATCCTGCGATTAGTGCTTCATATTCGGCCTCATTATTTGAAGCGTTGAATCCGATCCTGTAGGGTTGTTCGATGGTTTCTCCGGCTGAAGAGGTCAGCCTTAGACCGATTCCGGAACCTTGTTTTGATGAGGCTCCGTCAACATACAGGCTCCACTCCGAAGCTTCAGCTCTCGGGTGTAGTTGTTCGGACGATAGCTCGATGATAAAATCAGTGAGGACCTAAGCTTTTATGGCTGCTCGGGGTCTATACTCGATGTCATATTCGCTGAGTTCTATGGCCCATTTAGCTAATCGTCCTGATTGGCTAGGGCTGTGCAGAATTGTGCGTATTGGTTGTGAAGTCATTACGACGATTGACTGCGATTGGAAATAAGGTCGTAGCTTTCTGGCTGCTGTTACGACTGCTAGAGCTAATTTTTCATAGTAGGGTATCTAGTTTCGGCGTCTATTAGACTTTTGCTTGTGTAATAGACGGGTCTTTGCTCGTTTTGCTCTTCTCGTACCAGAACGCCGCTAACTGCAGCAGTTGATACGGCGAGGTATAGGTACAGGGGTTCCCCTGTTACTGGTTTGGATAGAATCGGAGGCTCGGAGAGGTAAGCTTTTAATTGTTTGAAAGCTTCCTCGCATTTCTCATCCCACATGAACTTCTTATAGTTTTTTAGAAGTTTGTAGAATGGGAGGCATTTATCGGTGGATTTGGATATAAATCGGTTCAAAGCTGCGATTCGTCCAGTCAGTCTTTGTACCTCCCTGGTTGTCTTAGGTGACGGCATATCCAAGAAGGTCGCTATCTGTTTCGGATTGGCTTCGATACCTCTTTCGGTTATGAGGTAACCGAGGAATTCGCTCGAGGGCACTCCGAAGGTGCATTTTGCGGGGTTGAGTTTCATATCGTATTTGTTGAGGATATTGAAGCATTCTTTTAGGTGGGAGATGTGATTTTTTCCAGCTGAGGATTTAACCAGCATATCGTCGATGTATACCTCCATGGTTTTTCCGAGCTGTCCGGCGAACATTTTGTTCACGAGCCTTTGGTAGGTAGCTCCTGGGTTTTTTAATCCGAATGGCATTACCTTGTAACAGTAGGTCCCGCGTTCGGTTATGAATGCAGTCTTTTCTTGATCTTCAGGATTCATCATGATTTGATTATATCCCGAGAAGGCATCCATAAAGGACAAGAGCTGATAGCCAGCTGTCGCTTCAACGAGGCGATCGATGTGAGGTAACGAGAAGCTATCTTTAGGACAAGCCTTGTTTAAGTCGGTGAAGTCTACACAGATTCTCCACTTCTCGTTTTTTCTTTTTCACTACTATGGGGTTAGGCAGCCAATCGGGGTAATGTACTTCGCGAATGGACCCTGCTTTCGTAAATCGATCGACTTCGTCGTTGACAGCTTGAGCTTTTTCGAGGCCCAGCTTACGGCACTTTTGTTTGATCGGTTTGAAAGTAGGGTCTACACTGAGCTTATGGGTGGTGACGTTTGGATCTATACCCTTCATGTTACTGGTGGTCCATGCAAACGTTTTGACGTTGCTTTTCAGGAAGTCGATTAGCTCCTTTTTAGTTTCGAGAGGTAGCTCTGACCCGGTGTTCACTTGTTTCTCAGGATCAGAATCGTCGATGCCAACTCGTTCGGTTAGGTTCCTAGGGGGACCTCGAATATTCTGTTGCATCTCTCGACTTTCCTGGATCTGTAATTGCTATTGGGGTGATTTCTTGAGGATTCCAAATCCCCCCAAGTAGCAGATCCTAGAGATTTTCTGGCTACCTCGTTCGGTGGTTATTCCTTCAGGTTTCGGAAATTTCACGCATTAGTGATAAGTGGAAGCTACCGCTTTCATCTTATGGATCCAGGGTCTTCCTAGGATTGCGTGAAATGGGGAAGGTCTGTCGATAACTACGAAATTGGTCATTTTCATGATTCCTCCAGCTATGACAGGAAGCTTGATGGTTCCCAGGGAGGTAACTGTTTCTCCGGAGAAACCTACGAGGTTAGCTTTCTGACCAATAATTTCGTAGTCATCTATTTCCATCCTTTTCAGGGCGTTATAGAAAATAAGGTCGACAGAGCTCCCGGTGTCTACCATCAGCTTAGGCACTTTGTAGCCTGCGATGTTCAGGGTGACGATTAAAGCGTCATCGTGAGGTCTGTCGAGGTCTGATGTCTCGCTCTCCCAAAAAGAAATCTTAGTGTTGGATTCAGGGTTGGGAGGCTTAGACTGAGCATTGGAAACAACCTTCCATACGTGACTTTTGATGGAATTAACGGAGTCTTGACATATATCGGAGCCTCCGAGGATATAATCCACTCTCGAACTGGGGCTCGATTGAGGTGGTGGTTTGCTCAGAAGGGCCTCGATTTGTAGACTTTTTCCCTGGGGAAATTTCCCAAGAATCATGTCAACTCTTTTCTTGGGAGCTGGCGGTGGCGAGTCTGTCTCCTTCTCATGTGACCTTTCGCGCTTCGGAGAGGTATCTCTGGGATCTCTTTTCTGGTAGGGTGGTGATTTTTTGAGTTCCACGTCCTTTAGTTCCCCAGCTACGAATTTAGCTACCAACTGTCGTTGAAGGTCCCAACATTCCTCAGTTGAGTGATAAGAGCAGTGTTTGTTCTCATCGTAGCCCTTTGACCAGGGGGTTTTTCTTGCCGCGGCAACAAGTTTTTCCTGTTGGACTTCCTCGACTGCATAAGAATGTTCTCCCTGGGTCTGATTATTCCGGGAGCTCCCTTTTCTAGAAGATCCTTTTGCTTCCGAGGTTTCACCTTTCGGGTGATTTTGAGATTTCTTATGGATTTTATCTAGTGCAGCTGTTTCCTCTTCCAAGGTAATATATCTAGATTCTTTGTGAAGGGCATCATCGATAGTTGGGGGAGAATTGAGCGTTAGCTCGGACCAGAATTCCGATTTGTACCAGAGGCCTCTTCTAAGGGCTTCGATGGCAACTTGATTGTTGGGATTCGAGGGCTTAGTTCTCACTGCTCTGAATTTTTCGATATAGACTCGTAATGAGTCTCCCATTCCTTGTCTAATTTTCCAGAGGTCGGCCTCTGAAGCTTGCTTTAGGATATGGGTCGAGTACTGCTTCATGAAGGCGTTGGTGAGCTGGTCGAAATTGTCTATTGAGTTCGGCTCAAGGCTCGAAAACCATTCGAGAGCTGTTCCGACCAAGTTTTCGGCGAAGGTTCTGCAGTAACCTGCCTCGCATTCTTCTCTCATGAAGTGAGCTTTCACGATAGCTAATCGAAAGGCTCTCAAATGAGCCTTAGGATCTGAGGTCCCATCATATTCGGGGATCCTAATTTTTCGGGTATCTCTTATGTAAGAGCTAGCGATTCTGTCTGTGAATGGGGTCCCACGGGTTTCCTCAATCAAGCTCTCAATTTCGGGAGCTGAGCTCGTTGCTTTGTGGACTTGAGCATTTAACTTTTGGAGAGCTGCGTGAGTTTGCTCCATATATCGGCGGATAGCCTCAGGTCCCTCTAGAGGAAGGATAGTTGGGTCGTCATCATGAATCTGACGGAGAGATTCCTGACGGAGTCGAGTTTGGTCGTTTTCCCAGGCATTTGGTGGACTAAATCGCTCGCTAGCTCTAGGGTTGTTTTGAGGGACGCGACCAGCAGGGTGAGCTGTTGGATCAGCTTCCGTCCTCTGGTGACCATCTTGATTCGGGATGGCGCTCCCAACTTGATAAGTTGAAGCTGATGCTCTTACCCTAGGAGGGAGAGTTATTCCTTCTCCGGACCTGAAAACAGGTGGCGGAGGTGGTAAACGTGTGCTCTGGTCAGTAACCCGGTTGGGTGCAGAGCTTGTTGTCTCTACGTTACTTCCCATAGCGCTGGTTACGGGTGGACTGAATGCAGGGGTTATTCCAGCATGAGGTGTCCGGAGAAAAGATTCTTGCCCATCTTGAGTAGTGCTGTTAGGGGAAAAATCCAGACGTCTGCGAGGGAACGTGGGTTCGGTCAATCAATCTCGGAAAGTGACTCCCTAGCCCTGGCGTTGCAATGGCTGAGTCGTCTCGGTTAGAGATCTAGTTACCTCTTCGAATCGTTGCTGTCGAGCAGTTAGCTGTTGCAACGTACGCTCATTCTCCCGAGCTCTATCTACCAATTGCACCATCATTCGGCGCATCTCGGATAGCTGAGCCTCCGATTGGTTCAGAGCGGATTGACGCTGAGGGTTCTCGAGGGCTGTAACCCCAGAGTTGTTTCCACTGGAGGATCTCGGGTTAGTTATTCCAGCGGTGGTCTGGTTCGGTTGAGCATTAGCCGGAGGCTGTTGCTCAGATCGGTGATCGGCGGATCGAGGCTCTGGGTCCTGAGGATCCGGGTCTCTTCTGTTAGGTGAGCCGTCGATCTTGATCACGGGATCAGGGATAGATGGGTTTGTTGCCTGGTTGGATGGATCCATTCTTAAGTTACGGAGTAAAGGATTCAATTATCTCGTCCCCACAGACGGCGCCAAAATGTGAGGGATAAAACTCACTTCCTAATTTAGATCAGGTTCAGATTGGAGAAAAGATAACGTGGGCTGAATCCTGTTCAGAACTTAAAGAATGAATATGGTTGTATTGATATTTTTGGTAAAAGAGGATTACAAGTTTATCGATCTCTGATTACAAAGAATAAAGAATGTTCTTAGAGTTCTTCAATGTGTGAATGGTGAATGAAAATCTGGCCCTCGTTCTGATCTCCTCCTCCTCATTAAATCGCTCTCAGCTGCGCTCTAACGATCTTAGCTAACCTCCGAGATTTGCTCCGTGAATTAAGGGATTCTCAACAGTCTCCTTTTTACCGGGTCCTGCGCATCCATCCTGAGCTACTCCTACTAACTTTTTGTAAATGAGGTCCGGAGTTCTCTTCCGTGACCTGTTTTGTTAACCTTTCTTCCTGAGCTAACAGCCTCCGGCTTCCTTTTAATTCCTTTCTCAAGACTTAATTGCTAATGGGCTTATAATAGCCCATTGTCAACCCTTATTACTCAAGCCTGTTAATTTCAGCTAACGGGCCGTATTTGGGCCCAACATGTACCAAATAGAATATAGTTACGTTATATATGCAGTTTTAAAATATGTTGATGTTAAGAATAGATTTTTAACAATATATTTGAGTGTATTTTTCTAAAAAATGTTTAACTTATCTTTAAATTAAATAAATATGTGTGAATTTATTAAATTTTAGTATATTTAATTTACTGTATTTATATAAACGGCTGAATCTTATGAGCTCATGCTACTTTTAAACTGATTCTAGTTATAGTAATTTTTAAGTTTTAATTTGAAGGTAGTTATGATCTCTGTTCAAAAACTCGTCCGAGTGGCCGCGTAATCGTCCAGTTAAACGTAGATCGGGAGGTCTCTGTGGTGAAAAGCTGCTGTTCGGTGTCTAGGCGGTGAACCGTAGTAAACCCGCGTTATCCTCAGAATGAAGAAATCGCTACCTAATTCTTTTAATCCAATTGGCTTAATCATAAAAAATCTTAGAAATCTCAGTTTTAAAGGTCTAAATGAGTGCTAATTTCATAGTTTGACAAAAAAAGAAAAGATAAAACCTTCGATTACAGCTTAAAAATGGTGAAGTCTTGGAAAAAAAAACTAAGAACGGCGACATATTAGGTTAATAGAATTATACGGCTGATGTTAAAGACGATGACAACATTTTCATTTTACATTCATTAACTTAAAAACTATTAAAAAGCATTGCTGAGGCTCAAACCCGGGTAAGTTAGAGAAATACATAGACCAAGGAACCACTAAACGACGTGTTCGTGACATATATAATCCACAATGTTAATATATATAACTATATATATGTATTATTAATGTACCAAAAAAAATCTCTGATTAATTCCCGTATTATTTCCGATTTCTTGATTCTGCGCTAGGTCCATGTACCATACGTGTAGCGCCTAGCGAGTTCCCGAACAAGGGTTACGATCTATCATTATATTTATTTGGATTTCTTTTTTTTTTTCTTTTGTCTTATTCCAAATAAATTATTCAAAGAGATGCGATGATGATGTTGAAATGTATTATATAGCTCGATAGAGTGTGTGTCCACCTTAATTGTTTTAATACTTTGTTTGTGTTTTAATAAATTCTTAGTTACTACATATAAATGTTTAACTGTTAGGAATGAAAAAAAAAAGATAATAATGTTTGTTAATATGAATAATAGGATTTATTATACCAAATGTCTAATTCATCGTCACTATAATATGTGGTTTTATCAATTATGACTATGTATGTAATGTAACAGGTTAAATAATAATTTGTATTATAAGAGTGTATGTAAAAAAGTATGGTCCGGATAACTGTATTTTAGTCATACAAATATGCAGAAAAAACTGAAAAAAGGCATGACTTATTTTAAAGTATAACTGTCGCCCATATATATAAATATTTTCTGAGAAGTGGTTCCAATAATTAAGGAAATAAAGTAGATAATATTATTGAAAAGTAACATCAAATTTATGCATAAATTTATCTGAGGTATATTACTAAAATGTGAAAATAAATAATTGGACTAAACTTTTATCAATTGGTCATAATCCAATTTTAATAGAATAGACTAAGTGTTTACCGGCAATTTTGTGAGTAGTTATTTTATATAAAGAAATATATATTATATTTATAATTATAAGTTTTGAAAAATAATTAGAAATTTTAAAAAGTTATTTTAAATTTCAAATAATTGGATAATCAAAATTTCAGTATATATTTTAAGATCTGTGAAATTTAAAATAATTCAACAACATAAATTTTAATCATTAAAATATTTCCCTTAAAAAAGAAATATTATAATTAATTTAGATAATTGGTTGTAGAACTATTTTATTTTTTATTTTAACACGTGAAAACCAGTTGTAGAACTGATCATTTTTATTGATCTTTCTTATTCAATTTATATCATTTTTTTAAAACACGTAAAAATAATTAGTTCATATTTATAGTAACACAAAAATACATGTATCTTGGCAAACCGATAAAAAATAAATACATAATAAGAATATAAAAGAACTAAGAACACAATAAACATATTTTCTTATTCTTTCCTTTGCCTCCTTTCTTTTTTTTTCCTGTTAAAAATAAGCATGTTAATCTTATTATATCAAATTATATGGTAATTCATTTAAAATTATTATATGATAAGTTATTTAAAATTAAATTAATCAAAGTATTATATGGTAATTCATATTACATAAAAATTTCTTAAATAATATAATTTTAGTGATTTACCATATAACTTTGTGTTTTAATGTATCAAAATATTTTTATAATGTCTAAAAGTGATAATTCATCTATGATTCACATTGTCATTGGATTGATTTTTTTTAATTATATATTTGAATGTTTTGCATTCACTTTACATATTTTTAGTATATATGTATATAGTGAGTGAGTGACTTTAATTAATATTATTAGTTTTAAGTTAATTTGTTTCTGAAATCTATGATGTATTGTATTCACTACTAATATAAATATATTAAAACTCGTTTTTATAATTATTTTTGTAGTATCATATGTATTTATATGTATATTATCAATTTATATAATGTAATCTTTGATATTTATTATTTTTTATAAATAAATAATGTTAATTCATCTATATTTAAGACATTTAATTGTAAGTTTGCATACATAAATTAGATTAAGTAATTATACGATTAGTTTTAAAAAAAAATAAAAAAAAAACATCAAATAATCAAATTATAACAATTAACTAGGTGTTTGCCTGCACTTGCGGGCTTAATATTTTCCTAATATCTATATTCAAATATAATCAGTTTAAGTAAATTATAATAAATTATTGTTCATACCCTCAAAATATTTAATAATAATCTAAACAAATTCTTTCTATATATAAATTTTTTCATCATCATATAAATAATTGTTATACACAAATTAAATGTGAAAATATTCATAAATTTAAAATATTTAGTAATAAATTAATATCATTTTTAGACATAACAAAAAGTATAATAAAATTATCTTTAGTAATGTAAACTATTAATACATAAATTCTTTGCGAATTATTTTTTCATAACTAAATATATATTAACAAATATAATTATTTTTCAAGGTTAATACAGACTTATAACAGAATTATAAAAAAATAGATAATGATAATTATCAAATTCATGAAATTCGTTTTTAATTATAATTAATTATATATTAACAAATATAATTATTTTAAATATAATTATTTTTAATGTTAATAAAGACATAATATAAAAAAATTAAATAAGGATGATTATCAAATAAATGAAATTCGTTTTTAATTTATAATTAATGATACATTACTAAAAATATAATTATATTTCAAGGTTAATAAAGATTTTATAACCCAATATAAAATATTTTTAGATAAACATAAATCTAAAATCATTGAAATTCGTTTTTTACTTATGTTTAATTATATAATGAATTTTTTAATTATTATATAGTAATAAATCTTTTTTTGGTCAAATGGTAATAACTATTAGTCATTATATAGTAATAAATCTAGTTAATCATTAAGTTTATGTTTGCTTTGTCATTAAAGGTAGTAAAAATCATAAGAACATGACAATTAGATTTACTATCCTTAATGGCGAATCAAACATAAACTTAATGACTAATTAGATTTATTACTATATAATTAATAATTCAATTTATTATAATCATTAGTCTAGATAATGATAATCATCAAATCATAAGAAACATGACAAATAAGATTTGTTTCTAATTATTATATAGTAATAGATCTAATTAGTCATTATATAGTAATAAATCCAATTAGTCATTAAGTTTATGTTTGCTTGTCATTAAGGGTAGTAAATCTAATTAATATACGGTTCATAATTATATAAGAATAATTTTATTTAGTCATTAATTAAGGATAACCATTAATCATTAATCAAAATCATAAAAACATGATAAAAGAATTATAATTACATAAAATAATGGAGAATATGATAAATCAGCAAATTCACCTTTTTAAATATAATTAATTTATTGTTATTTATATATTAATTCAGTTTTAGTTTATGGTTTATTAATATCAACTATTTTTAGATAATAATAGTCATCAAATCAGTGAAATTTGTTTCTAATTTATGATTGATTATATGTTAATTAAATATATTTTCTGATAACAACACA
>CAKOAT010054044.1:735348-760932 GCA_932364175.1 Eruca vesicaria subsp. sativa
TGCTTGTTGATTTGTCATATTTTCCATGATTTTAGGGAATTTTTGATATTTTATCCTAATTTCTCTAATTTTATATATAATTTATTATATTTTTAAAACAAATTTATATTAATAGCATCATATTCTTAGAAAATAAGATATTTCTTATGTATTAAGTTGTTCTCTTGAAAATATATTTTTCTATTAGAAATTTAAAATTTAGATATAAAAAGTTGTAGTTATTTTATAATTGAAATAAACTTACATTAATAATACATAATAATTAACTTATTTTCTAAAATATCATATTATTAATACAAATTATTTTAATTATATAATCAATAATAAACAAAATTATATAAATTCTGATAAATGATCAAAATTACCTAGGATCATGGAGACAAATCTCAAATTCACTTTCAAATAATTGTTTTGATTATTTATATTTAATTATTAATAATATAATTTTTATATCTTACTTTTAAGTTTTATAATAGGAAAATATATTTTCAACATAACATCATCATACATAATAATTATCTTATTTAGAAAATATCAAATTATTAACATAAATTCGGTTTATTTATATTTAAATATTCAATTATTAATAGAAATTCGTTTAAGATAAGTATAAAAGTCTTTATATCTTAATTTAAAATTTCAGTTTTATAAATGAAAATATATTTCAAGATAATAACATAATTCAATAACAACATAATTCACAAGAATTATCTTATTTTCTAAAAATATGATATATTTTTATAATTTGTTTTATTTATATATAAAATATATAGAAATATTAAAAATTTGATAAATCAATAAAATTACCTAAACTTATAGAGAACATGACAACTAAGCAAATTTATAGAAATAAGATAATTCATATAAATTCGTTTTATTTATAAATAATATATATATATATATAAATATTAAAAATATGATAAATAAATAAAATTACCTAAACTTGTGGAGAACATAACAACTAAGCAATTTTGCTTCTTAAATAATAGTATAGAAGATTCGTTTTATTTATAAATAAGATATATATAACTATTAAAAATATGATAAATAAATAAAATTACCTAAACCTATGGAGAACATGACAACTAAGAAAATTTACTTCTTAAATAATAGTATAGATATATAACTATTAAAAATATGATAAATAAAGAAAATTACCTAAATTTATGGAGAACATGACAACTAAGCAAATTTGCTTCTTAAATAATAGTATAGAATATTCGTGTTATTTATAAATAAGATATATATAACTATTAAAAATATGATAAATAAATAAAATTACCTAAACCTATGGAGAATATGACAACTAAGAAAATTTACTTCTTAAATAATAGTATAGATATATAACTATTAAAAATATGATAAATAAATAAAATTACCTAAATTTATGGAGAACATGACAACTAAGCAAATTTACTTCACAAATAATAGTATAGATAAGATATATATAACTATTAAAAATATGATAAATAAATAAAATTACTTAAACCTATGGAGAACATGACAACTAAGAAAATTTACTTCTTAAATAATAGTATAGATATATATATAACTATTAAAAATATGATAAATAAATAAAATTACCTAAATTTATGGAGAACATAACAACTAAGCAAATTTACTTCTCAAATAATAGTATAGATATATATAACTATTAAAAATATGATAAATAAATAAAATTACCTAAATTTATGGAGAACATAACAACTAAGCAAATTTACTTCTCAAATAATAGTATAGATTGTAGAATTTTCTTATGAGTGACTTCTATATAGGAAGATAAATAAATACCTGAATTTCGCGATTATCCTTTTCATATAAGGAAAAACAAACTCAAATAGTTGGTATTTATATAAAGAAGACAAAACGTATATACATCCAGAGTGTCATATATATATATATATATATACTTTCCTAGACGCCATTGCTTAATAAGATTTTAACTAGGAGAGAAGAAGAAAACCATGTGTAAGAAGATCAAAAAGTGCCACCCATCGAAGGAGCTTCTTGAAGATATCTGCATTCGATTTGTTCTGAATGCCCCCGAAGAAGATCAAAAGTCATTCGAGAGGATTTTGTTTCTTGTGGAGAGTGCTTATTGGTACTACGAAGATAACGTTGTAGAGAACGATCCAAAGCTAAAGTCGCTGTCCTTTAAAGGGTTTACTTGTCTCCTATTCAAAAACTGTGATGTGTTGAGACCTTACCTTGCACATATCGATGACATATTCAGAGACTTCAGTTCTTACAAGAGTCAAGTTCCGGTAGCTGGTGCGATTATTTTGGACGAGACATATGAACGTTGCTTGTTGGTTAAGGGATGGAAAAAATCATCAACTTGGAGCTTTCCACGTGGAAAGAAGAGTAAGGATGAAGAAGACCATGCTTGTGCTATACGCGAGGTCTTAGAGGAGATAGGCTTTGATGTCTCGAAGCTGCTTAAGAAAGATGAATATATTGAGTTTACATTCAGAGGAGAGCAAAGAGTGCGGCTTTACATTGTCGCTGGTGTGAAAGAAGATACAGCTTTTGCACCACTGACTATGAAGGAAATCAGCCAAATCGCATGGCATCCGCTTGATCGGCTTGATGATGGAAGAGTGAATGGTCTCAAGTTGTACATGGTGGCACCTTTTCTTGCATCGTTGAAGTCATGGATATCAAAGCATCCGTCTTCTGTTGCACGGAGACCTGACAAGCCCCTTAAATCAATCTGCATGTGGAATGCAAAGACAACAAAAACGGAATGAATTAGCTTCAGTATATAGAAAAAATACACCTTGAAACAGTCTCCCAAGTTTCAACATATTAACACTCTTGCCGACCAAGGAAACATGTTCGTCAGCTTGACTAAATATTGGGAGCTATGATGCCGTTGGATTGGTGGGTTTGTGTAGAGCAAAATATTTGGATATGTTAATTATTTATTTGCTGTTTAGTTTTTACTTCGCCTTTCCTTTAGAAGGAAAGGTTTAATTCTTGTACATGATAATTAATGCATATGGTTAGTCCTTTTGATGATGGGTTTATTAGATAAGAATGGTTGAGACCACCTCTTTTACTCTGTCAAGTGTTACGCTCAAATCAATCTCCAAAGCGTCTATTTTGCACTTGTCTAGCCATGAATTTCAATCTTCCTAACCTAATTTTGCATCTTTCAGTTTGCCTAAGACCTCTAGTTCTCTTACAATGCACAGCCAATGTAGGCACCGATGTTATTTCATCCTATAAACACATTAGGTACAGTGCGTTGTCCTGTCCATTCTGCTACCATACCTATACGCACAACACAAACCCGTCTAGATATGGATGCTTAATAACACATACAATCAAAGCCATATACATAAACACAGATTTGACAACAACAAAATCTTCAAAGAAATCACATAAAAAATGGCCGTTGAGAAGAGAGAGATCAGAAAACAACAACGGCATTGTTGGAAACGATCCGTCGATTTGAAACAAGAATTCTATTTATCTTGTCAATATATTATTGGGCCGTCGTTTTTCTTCTCGCCGTCAGATTGGTGTAGTGAAGAATCTAGGGCTCAATCTGGCACGTGCGTGGAAATCTTGGATTTTCTCAAATATCCTTTTTCTTAAAAGGAAATAAGACTCGTAAAAAGGAAAAAATGATTTTCTAAACAATATCAGATACTAACGGTCAAACGAGTTATAAATATACATCCAAAGAGCACTCGTTATCGCACACAACAACAACAACAAAAAAAGATCCCACGAGTGATTTTAGAGTTACACAAGAAAAGTAATATGTCGAGCCTCCCGACGAAGAAACTTCTTGATGATCTTTACACTCGATTTGTTGTGAACGGCCCCGAGGAAGATAAACAGTCTTTCAATCGACTCATGTTTCTTGTAGAGAGTGCTCACTGGTATTACGAAGATACCGTTGTCGAAAACGACAAAACCCTAAAGTCGCTGTCCTTTAGAGAGTTTACTTGTCTCCTATTCAACAACTCCGATCTGTTGAGACCTCACGTTGCAAACATGGATAGGATATTCAGAGACTTTGGTGCTTACAAGTCTCGAGTCCCCGTCGCTGGTGCGATTATCTTGGACGAGACATACGAGCGTTGCTTGCTGGTCAAGGGATGGAAACAATCATCGAGCTGGAGCTTTCCACGTGGGAAGAAGAACACGAATGAAGAAGATGATGTTTGTGCTATACGCGAGGTCCNAAAGAGTGAGGCTTTACATTGTGGTTGGGGTGAGAGATGATACAGCTTTTGCACCGCAAACGAAGAAGGAGATCAGTCAAATCGCATGGCATCGGCTTGATGGGCTTGAACGTGGATTCGCTGGTCTCAAGTTGTTTATGGTTACGCCTTTTCTCGCATCCTTGAAGTCGTGGATATCAAGGCATATGACTCCTGTATCGCTGAGCATTAACAAGCCCCTTAAACCACCACTCTGCGTGTGGAGTGCACTAACAACGACAATAACAACAACGGAAAGAAGATACAATGTAAAAGCTTGGAAACCGTCTCTAATTAAGGTCAACAAGTCAGCAATTTTGCCGGCCTTGGGAATCTGTACTTGAGTAGAGTCAGTTGGATATGGCCAAATATTGGGAGCTGTGGTGGGTTTGTGTAAGAGCAAAACAGTTGGATATGTTGTACTTTTCTATTTCTTTGCTATTTAGTTTGTTGTACATAGCATTGTATGATCAGTATCGAGTAGTAAATGAAAGCAAGCTGTATACTTTATTTCTTAAAACGTTTTTTCTTATTAATTTCAGAGCAAGTAACACAGTTATTCATAACAACTAATCATAACATTAGGTACTTCTATGGAGAATATAAAATTAGTTATGAACAAATCAAAGACCTTTTCATGTAACAGAGACTCTCCTTGGAAAACGACCATTTGTATCCCCTGCACCATAGTATCAACATTCAACAGTCAATCACACCTCATTCATAACTTTCTTGACATTGATTTAGTCTACCTTCCAATCCACTATTCTTCTGAAATATTAATCCATAGCGCACTTTCCACTGTAGAGAGAGAGAGTAGCTTAATGTGTTCTTGTCCCGCAGAGAATCTCAATCCACTATTATTCCTCTGATGAAGCAGTTGTTTCAGTGATATTTTCAGCTTCAGTTAAAAAAGAAACTAACTTACTATGTCTATACAAGTTTTGTTATTCAACCTTTGGTGTCAAGTTTTCTCCCTTGATTTTTGAGTAATGAGATACGTAGGTAGACATGGGTTCAATGATTCTATATACTAAAACGGTCCAACATGGGTTCAATGTAAGTTGTATTGACATACGTAGGTGAAGGTAAGTTACTGTATCAAAATTATATGGCCTATACAGTTACTATGTCTATACAAGTTTTGTTGTTCAACCTTTGGTGTCAAGTTTTCTCCCTTGATTTTTGAGTAATGAGATACGTAGGTGGACATGGGTTCAATGATTCTATATACTAAAAACGGTCCAACATGGGTTCAATGTAAGTTGTATTGACATACGTAGGTGAAGGTAAGTTACTGTATCAAAATTATATGGCCTATAGAGGGATCGAAACTGTGACCTTCGCGTTATTAACACGACGCTCTAACCAACTGAGCTAATAGGCCATTATAATTTTCAGTGTTTAACAAAGTTTGTATTCATCAACTAGCCAAAAGAAGAGGTTATTCGTTATTTAGTATAATAAACTAGCCAAAATGAAGCTCAATAAACACTACAACTAACACACAATAAATACAAGATTTTTTTTTACTTTCTAAGACACTTTCTTTCAGGGAGTTGTTAAAAGATATATTTGGTAAGGAACATTATTCTGAAGGTTCCAAAGGACACATTGCTACTGAATATTTCAGGGAGTTGTTTACAAGTTCAAACCCAAATGATTTGGAAACACTGTTTGAAGGATTTGAAAGCAGGGTTACCTCAGAGATGAACACGTTATTAATCGGGGAGGTTTCTCCTGAGGAAATCAAGGATGCTGTTTTTGGTATCAAAAGTAGTAGTGCTCCTGGAGAAGATGGACTTACGGGGTTTTTTTTATCAAAAATACTGGCACGTTGTTGGACAGAAAATTATTCAGGATGTTCAAAGTTTTTTTAAAACAGCTATCCTTCCTGCTGGGTGGAACCATACACAGTTATCTCTGTTGCCTAAAACTGTAAGCCCTACAGAAATGAAGGATATGCGTCCAATAAGTCTGTGTAGTGTACAATATAAAATCATTTCTCGTATTCTGTGTAAGCGTATGAAGACGGTTTTACCACATATAATCTCTGAAACTCAAGGGGCCTTTGTGGGAGGTAGGTTAATAACGGACAATGTCATTATAGCACATGAACTGGTACATGCACTCCGGACTAATGATAAAATTGGTAAAGAATGTATGGCGATTAAGACTGACATGTCCAAGGCCTACGATCGGGTAGAATGGAACTTTATGGAAGTTTTATTAGAAAAAATGGGATTCCACCGGAAATGGGTTGTTTGGATAATGTCCTGCATTACTACTGTCACTTTCTCGGTGTTACTTAATGGACGATCCCATGGGTTTATTAAACCGGAAAGAGGAATTCGTCAGGGGGATCCTTTATCCCCTTTTGTATTTATTTTATGTGCCGAAGCCCTAGTTCATGTTTTAAATAGATCTGAAGCACAAGGGAAATTACATGGGATAAAGTTAGCAACGGGTAGTCCATCTGTTCATCATTTGTTGTTTGCAGATGATAGTCTATTGTTGTGTGAAGCCTCTGTCAATGATAGTGAAGAAATTTTGAGAGGACTAAAATGTTATGGAGATGCGTCGGGCCAAATTATAAATCCTTTGAAATCTTCCATCATTTTTGGAAAAAAAATAGACAATGTGAATAAACAGATGATCAAAGCGGTTTTGGGTATAGAGAAAGAAGGTGGTGAAGGTCATATCTTGGTCTCCCTGAATGTTTTCAAGGTTCAAAAAAAGCGCTCCTAAATTTTATCAAGGATAAATTAGAAGGACGGCTACAGGGATGGTATTCTAAAACTTTATCTATGGGTGCCAAGGAAGTGCTAATAAAATCAGTGGCTTTAGCTCTACCAATATATGCAATGTCTGTCTTTAGGTTACCAAAAGGTCTATGTGAACGAATTACGAGTGCGATTATAGAGTTTTGGTGGAGTAGTGGAGATAAAAAAAGAAAAATCCCATGGGTTTCTTGGGAAAAGTTATGTAAACCAAAAGAACAGGGTGGTCTTGGGTTTCAGGATATTGGTCGTTTCAATCAGGCTTTGCTCGGGAAACAAGCTTGGAGAATATGGAATAATCCTGACTCCTTGGTTTCTCGAATCCTTAAAGGCAAATATTTTAAAAATGGAAATTTCCTAGATTGTGGAATGGGAACACGTCCGTCATATGCATGGAGGAGCATCATGCACGGTAGAGAATTACTAAAAAAAGGTTTATATCGACATATTGGTAATGAGACTGACACTAATGTTTGGGCTGAGAATTGGATTATTGACCCTATCCCACGGCCACCAATGTATCGTGAAAATAGTTCAATAAATTTAGCGCTTAAAGCTTCTGATCTGCTCAGGCCAGGGTCTAACCAATGGGATATTAATTTAGTACATCAGACTTTTACACCTCAGGATGCCCAAAGAATACTTCTTTTGAAACCATCGCTGGTATGTGAGGATTCTATCAGATGGGGTTTCACACCAAATGGATCCTATTCAACTAGAAGTGGATATAAGTTATTAGAGGTTATGGTGGATTACGATCATCCTCAAGGTCATTCGCTTACCCCTATTGAAAAGAAATTATGGCGAGACTTGTGGAAAATCAAAGCTCCACCAAAAATAAAACATTTTATGTGGCGGGCGTTATCGGGTGCGTTAGCTGTTAAGCAACGTTTGACTACTCGGGGTATTCCGATAGACCCTACCTGTCCTGTTTGTGGTACTGAGGATGAGACTATATGTCATGTTCTTTTCACATGTGTTAAAGCACGTGCCACATGGGATCATTCTAATGTCCACTTACCTTTAGGAGGTTTCTCTAGGAATTCCACATTTTTAAATTTTGTCCATTTACTTAAGATTGCTAGGAAATCATCTTCGGATATCCATATCCAAAATGTATTTCCATGGTTGTTATGGGAAATATGGAAAGCTAGGAACTCATTTGTTTTTAAAAATCAGGTTCTTGATTCTTCCTTTATTGCTACGCGAGCATATGAAGAAGAATCCACATGGTATGATACTTTCTCAGGATCGAAGGATGATGTGGTTGTTATTGACATAGAAAAGTTTCCATGGATAAAACCCCCTAATGGATCCCTAAAATGTAATGTGGGATCCTCCTGGATTAATACAAATCAGCCGAGTGGTGCATCATGGATTCTACGCGATGATACTGGAAGCACAATCATGCATAGCCGCCGGGCCTATTCCTACATGCGCACAAAAACCGAGGCCGACATGTGGGCTCTTTTTTGGGCAGTAGAATGCTTGCACAACTTACATTTCTCGAATATTATATTGGAGACTTCCTCGGAGTGCTTACATGACGCTTGTACGAATCCAAATGAACATCTCAGCCTTAGCCACATCCGTCACAGCATCCTTTGGCTTTTGACAAGAATAGATTCATGGAGTTTGGATCATGTTCTTCCACAAAGAAACGAAGCTGCAGCGGCAATTGCTCTCTCTGTCACTCGAGATAGGCGCCATCACTCATATATCGCCCGGAATGCTCCATCGTGGCTTCATCACCTACTCGTTTTGGAGTCTTTGTAAGAAAGAGTTTTGGTAAGCTCTTTTCCATTCCTCTTTGATGGTGTCTACTGACATCTCATTTCTATGTTTTTATTTTTTCACTTTTGTGTTTCGACGAACCTTGTATCTTTATCAGTGTTATAAAAAAAAAAAAAGACACTTTCATTCTTACGAATTACACATTTAAACACTTTACACTAGTCAGACACTTTAAGAGTGTTTATTGTCTTTCATGCCCTCAAACTAACCAATGAACTCACCTAACTAAACCAGAAACATCTAACTGTAGTTACTTTAATTAAAAAATCATATCCATTTTCCCTTTCCCAAATTCTTAACCCTATTTTCTCTTTTATATCTCTCTTCTTCCTCACGTTCATATCCACCGTATCTCAGAAAATCTTCTACAACAAACTATGACAAAACTGAAACCAAAGAAGAAAGTAAAGAGTTGCAAGACGTCTGAGACGTATGAGGATCTAGACCCATTGCAACGCATGTAACACCGTCGTTCTTAGTTTTCCAAATCAATTCGCCATTGTCACTCTTCTGTCCTTCCAATTCAAGGTGTGCAAAGTTTGTTTCTTCCTAATTTACACGTATTATGTTCGGATCCAGTAGTATATGTTTATATTATGTGTCACATATGCGAGTTTCTTCCTGATCTACACTTTCAGTTTTGTTTTATTCAGTTCCAGAGAACACCGTTTTTTTTAGTGATTGTGTTTACTTCTCTTCTTCCAGAAACTTGATTTCACTATTTCTTTTTAGATTTTCCAAACTTAATTTTATTATTTTATTCTCTCCATATTTTTTCATGGACAACCAACCCGACCACCGTCTAAACATGACTAGACAACACCGATGATAAAAGTGTGTGGTGTGGACATGGGATAGGTGGACATGTGGTATGTGGATGGGGGGCTGGCGCGTGGATGAGTTATGTGTAGACGAATGATGTGGGGATTGTTGATGTGTGGATGTGGTCGTCGTGGTATTAGTGGACTGGATCTTCTAGGACTAGTGGGCTGGTTTCTTGTGATGTAAGACCACACCGATGATAAGAGTCTGTGGTGTGGACATAGGAGGGGTGGACGGTGGTATGTGGATGAGGAGTTGTGTGGATTGCTGACGCGTGCGTGAGTTATGTGTGGACGAATGATGTGGGGATTGTTGATGTGTGGATGGTATCATCGTGGTATCGCTGGACATGATCTCCTAGGCTGGCTTCTGGTGATGTTTTGCTTGATTAGTGGATGCATGTGAGTTATCCACAACCAATGGATCGATTATGCATTATATTATGCAATTTGTGTTTTTGTTCATTGAATTCTCTATAATATAGATATGGATTTTGATTACGTCCACATTTTTTATGCCATTCAAGAATTTCTTTTCCAAATTGACAGGGTCTATCCATAATATAAAAAAAATCATCTTTTCTAGTTCTCCTACAATGAACATAAACAATTAATTCGTGTAATTGATAAATGATATTTTTTCATTGTCTTTTAATTTCAACTACATATTTTTTTTTTATAATTTAATGATCAAAAATAAAATACCACTTTTATCACAGATCACCACTCATTTTCACCTCCAACATGTGTTATTGGTCCCCACAAAATAGACATCAATTTAAAATAATAAATTGCTAACTATGATCACCACTCATTTTCACCTCCAACATGTGTTATTTGTCCCCACAAAATAGACATCAATTTAAAATAATAAATTGCTAACTATGATCACCACTCATTTTCACCTCCAACATATGTTATTGGTATCCACAAAATAGACATCAATTTAAAATAATAAATTGCTAACTATGCTCTTCTCTCCTTTAACCCCACGACAGGGGTAGAAAAGTCAGAATAACCTATGTAGATAAGGAGAAAGTGTGTCTCCAGCTATAAGTGTCTTATCATGTCAAAAAAGTGAAAAAGTGTCCTAAGATGAAATTCACTCTAAATACACAGCTGTCAACACAAAACTTTTTGATATGATTCTATATTGGAGATTTGTATTTCGCAATAACTGTAATAAAGTTCTCAAGCCCTCTGTAATGATCAAATCCTCTGTTTTCGTTCTGAAATACGTTTATTCAATGAAAACAAATGGCTCTTATATAAATTTATAACTGAAACAAAAAAAAAAAAACAAGTAGAAAACTCCTAAAAAGATGCAACTAAAACAAACAACTTAGAGGCCGAAGACTCGGTCCTTATTTGATAAAAGACTAAAACATAAAGACCACTCTTCAAACTCAACTCCACCTTCTTCTATCTTCTCGAGTTGATTTGCTCCAACAAACCTTCCCTTAATCTAAACCTGGCTCACAAGTTTAGTTTATCTCCAGCTGAGAAAATCCCAAGCTTGTTTCTCATCCTCTTGAACACTCTCTCCTTAATGGCTAAGTGAAAATGTCTGCAACTTGTTCCCCTGAACCGCAATGCTCCAGACTGAGTTCTCTATCGTTAACTAGATCACGTAAGAAATGAAATCTATGTTGTGTTGAGACCTTACCTTGCACATATCGATGACATATTCAGATATTTCAGTTCTTACAAGAGTCAAGTTTCGGTAGCTGGTGCGATTATTTTGGACGAGACATATGAACGTTGCTTGTTGGTTAAGGGATGGAAAAAATCATCAACTTGGCGCTTTCCACGTGGAAAGAAGAGTAAGGATGAAGAAGACTATGCTTGTGCTACACGTGAGGTCTTAATTAGAGGAGATAGGCTTTGATGTCTCGAAGCTGCTTAAGAAGGATGAATATATTGAGGTTACATTCAGAGGAGAGCAAAGAGTGCGGCTTTACATTGTCTCTGGTGTGAAAGAAGATACAGCTTTTGCACCACTGAATAAGAAGGAAATCAGCCAAATCGCATGGCATCCGCTTGATCGGCTTGATGATGGAAGAGTGAATGGTCTCAAGTTGTACATGGTGGCACCTTTTCTTGCATGTTGAAGTCATGGATATCAAAGCATCCGTCTTCTATTGCACGGAGACCTGACAAGCCCCTTAAATCAATCTGCATGTGGAATTGAAAGACAACAAAAAACGGAATGAAGTTCAACACATTAGCACTCTTGCCGACCAAGGAATCATGTTCGTCAGCTTGTCTAAAAAGAGAATTATATGGGTGCTCAATATTGGGTGCTATGATGCGGTTGGAGAGCAAAACAGTTGGATATGTTAATTATTTCTTTGCTACTTAGTTTTTAGTTTTTACTTTTTAGTTTTTATTTTTTACTTCCCATTTCTTTTATAAGGAAAGGTTTAATTTTTGTACATGATAATGCATGGTTAGTCCTTTTGATGATGGGTTATTAGATAAGAATGGTTGCGACCACCTCTCTTACTTTTTCAAGTGTTATGTTCAAATCAATCCAAAGCGTCTATTTTGTTCTTGTCTAGCATAGAATATCAATCTTACTAACCTAATTTTGCATCTTTCAGTTTCCTTTCACCTAAGTAAATGTCTAAGGGCTTCATTATCGATGGTCTCTTTAAGTTGAGTCCCTTAGCGTAAAGTCCCTTACTTTTAATTAAAACTGCTAAGGGATTTGTCGTAAATCCCTTATTTAAGGGACGTCTCTTAGCATTTTTAGTTAAAATCTAGACTTTAATTTACGTTAAGGGACTCCACTTAAGGGACCACCGATAGTGATGAACTAAGACATCTAGTTCTCTTACAATGCAGCCATGCAGGCACCGAGGTTTTTTCATCCTATATCTGCGTCGTCATGTTCATTCTGCAAGAACTGACTGCACCTTGCTAACATACCTATAATTATAACACATACACACAACACAAACCCGTCTAGATATACATCAATGGATGCTTAATAACACATACAATCAAAGCCATATACATAAACACAGATTTGACAACAACAAAATCTTCAAAGAAATCACATAAAAATGGCCGTTGAGAAGAGAGAGATCAGAAAACAACAACGGCATTGTTGGAAACGATCCGTCGATTTGAAACAAGAATTCTTTCTATTTATCTGTTAAATATATATATTATTGGGCCGTCGTTTTTCTTCTCGCCGTCAGATTGGTGTAGTGAAGAAATATACATCCAAAGAGCACTCGTTATCGCACACAAAACCAACAAAAATAGATCCCACAAGTGATTATAGAGTTACACAAGAAAAATAATATGTCGAGCCTCCCGTCGAAGAAACTTCTTGACGATCTTTACACTCGATTTGTTGTGAACGGCCCCGAGGAAGATAAACAGTCTTTCAATCGACTCATGTTTCTTGTAGAGAGTGCTCACTGGTATTACGAAGATACCGTTGTCGAAAACGACAAAACCCTAAAGTCGCTGTCCTTTAGAGAGTTTACTTGCCTCCTATTCAACAACTCTGATCTGTTGAGACCTCAAGTTGCAAACATGGATAGGATATTCAGAGACTTTGGTGCTTACAAGTCTCGNAAAGAGTGAGGCTTTACATTGTGGTTGGGGTGAGAGATGATACAGCTTTTGCACCGCAAACGAAGAAGGAGATCAGTCAAATCGCATGGCATCGGCTTGATGGGCTTGAACGTGGATTCGCTGGTCTCAAGTTGTTTATGGTTACGCCTTTTCTCGCATCCTTGAAGTCGTGGATATCAAGGCATATGACTCCTGTATCACTGAGCATTAACAAGCCCCTTAAACCACCACTCTGCGTGTGGAGTGCACTAACAACGACAATAACAACAACAACGGAAAGAAGATACAATGTAAAAGCTTGGAAACCGTCTCTAATTAAGGTCAACAAGTCAGCAATTTTGCCGGCCTTGGGAATCTGTACTTGAGTAGAGTCAGTTGGATATGGCCAAATATTGGGAGCTGTGGTGGGTTTGTGTAAGAGCAAAACAGTTGGATATGTTGCTTCGCTTGTACTTTTTTATTTCTTTGCTATTTAGTTTGTTGTAGATGGCATTGTATGATCAGTAATTCAGTATCCAGTAGTAAATAAAAGCAAGCTGTATACTTTATTTCTTAAAACGTTTTTCTTATTAATTTCAGAGCAAGTAACATAGTTATACATAGAAATAATTTGGTTATGAACAATCAAAGACCTTTTGATGTTAACAGACACTCTCCTTGGAAAACAAGCCATCTGTATCCCCAGCATCCCCCATATTATCAACATTTAATGGAGCAAAGCTCAAGCGTCGGTTTTCGATGTATAGAACTCAGTTGTGGCAAATTTGAAGCAAGTAATGTCAATCACACCTCATTCATATCAATCCATAGCGCATTATTTTCCGAAGGTAGGAAGAAAGAACATATTGTAGCTTAATATGTTCTTCTCCAGCGAAGAATCTCAATCCACTATTATTCCTTACGGAGCAATAACAAATGGATCTGACCTTAAGAAGAAGTAGTAGCAGTTTCAGTGATATCTCCAGCTTCAGTTCAAAGAGAAACGAACACAAGTCTATATACAAATTTGTTGTTGCTACCTTTGGTGTCAAGATTTGCTCCCATTCCAACTCTGTCTGCAAACAATCTGAATTACAAAGGCAACTTGATGCAATGCTAGTTTTGGAGTTAAATCTAATGCTAAATTGCTAATGAGTTGCGTTGCTGAATTAGAAACAACTGAGCTAATAGGCCATTTTATTTGTCAATCTGAATTAGAAACTTTTAAGTATTTAAAAAGTATGGCCTATACAGGGATCGAACCTGTGACCTTCGCGTTATTAGCACAACGCTCTAACCAACTGAGCTAATAGGCCATTTTGTTTGTCAATGTTTAACAAAGATTTTATTTAACTAGCCAAAAGAAGTTGTTCTTCGTTATTAGGCCAGTTATAAATACACTAGGCAGTTTATTTTGAAAATGAACCATTACAATAAACACGCACATCTAAGAGCATGATTAATGCAAGTTCTTAGGCTTGGATCTTAGAAAAATAAAATTAAAATATTAGTGAGTCTCACACAATTTGTAAGAGGTGCTTCTTTCCCTTCTTCGGCAAGGACCGAATTTTTGGGTGTGTTTGGACTGTTCACGTGTCACACCGACATGTGGCGGCGTTCGATTGATTGACTTTTAACCTCTTCTTTTTTAGTTATACAAACTTTTTTTTTTAAATTACCAAAAAATAAGAAGCAATTCTAACCTTCAACGCGTTAATGGTGCTCTAACACAATAAATACACAGCTGTCAACATAAACTTCTCTTGATCGATGATCCTTTGTTAGAAATTTGTATTTCGAGATAAAGGTAACAAAGCTCTAAAACCCTCCGAAATGGCAACTTGATTTCTCTTAAGTTTCTTTTATATTTTATAAGAACGTTCGTAATTTTTGTATTGAGGATATTGTTTTCTTTTCGGGTTTCTCACAAGCCGCTTTTGATGCTTGATGATTCATATGAACGTAGGCGAATATCTCCTCTAGACTCAACGTCTCAGGCTTAGTAACAATCTCTGCGTCAATCTTATTGGAAATATCAGCATTAGAGCTTAACCTGAGGAAAATGTTGAAACCATCAATAGGTTAACGTCGAGTTACATGAAATGTCCGAATACAGACAAAAAAATATCTTAATAAAAAGATGCATACCATCCTAGGTAGTCCCTCGTAAGCCCGACATCCGAGTCCATGAAAACTCGAGATGATGCTATAGAAGTGAGACAAAGTGTTCCTGATCATGACATGTGAATTGATTAGCACCAAAAAAATTCTGTAAACGACACTAAAGAATCCAACAATATAACCCTATTGTTAAAAATGGAAATCACACAGACGGCTACTAATAATAAAATGATTCCAATAAGTTGAGCTTGTATTGGGAAGCAATATAATTAAAACATCCTAGTGTGATATACTAATTTCTCATTTCATCTAAGCAATCCAACCACTTAAAAATGGCTGTTTTAAACCAATGCAACTTAGGTCTACATATGAACACAAATAGTTGTCTCAATGTCTACGCGTTTAGTGTGGTTCAAATGCCAATATTTTTAAATCTCTGTAATACTAACCTCCAAGACGTTTAGTGTTTAGAGTAGTGACCAAAAGGACGTTTGGTTTGCTTATGGAGGTTTTGAATTTGTGGCAGAAATCGGATGCAGCCTTGTCCCATAGATAGAGCTTCACCACTGGACCGCTGCACAAGATAAAACACATTGGTTAAGGATGACACACATCGGAAAAAAACGTGTTAGAAATGGCCAACTTACTCATGTGTCTGAACATGAAAACGTAGGTGCCGCTTCGCTCCAATGTCAGCTTCGTCCAAGACAGTATGCTCAGTGATAGTCTGCTCATTCACAAGCTTCATGGGGCCAACATAGTCTGACATATAGAAATCAAAACAGATATGAAAAGTATTATCGGACAACATGTAAAACGACTATGTAACATGTTTATCGGCTGTTTACAAATTACAAAAACTCTCTTTAGGTAAACACTTAAGTGCATACAACTTAAATAGTTCAACAGAACTTACCATAAAGGTCACCCTTGGCGTCATAGTTTGCCTCAAACTCCTCGACACTATGTAACCTGAACTTATCCTCCTCAATTGGAACATGATTGTACTCGAGAACCGATAATTCAGAATTCCAAGAGAATGTCACTGTGGCTTGATGATCAGCAACCCGATACATATCTTTGTTCCTGGATCCAATTTTTTTTGTCAGATTGTAAATAGAACCCGCGACCAGATCATATGTCCCGATCCGTCCTGCTGGTACAAAACCTTGGATCATAGTCCCCTGTAATTCATTAGAAATGAGAGATTAGTGATAATATCCAACTAATCGAGCAATACTTTTAAAAAAAAAAAAGAAAAAAAGAGAGTCCTACACGTACCTCTTCGTCAATAAGGAGCATCTCCTGCCCAATTAGGTTTTTCGTTTTCGGATTTATAGCCTCCCAGAAGTGAATCAGGCGAAACCTCAAAGAGGCTTCATGTGGGCCGAGAGAAACATCTCTGTAGAAAATCGGCAATCGGGGTGTGGAGAGCGGAAGCAGCTTTTGGTGTCATCGGAGTGGGAGACGAAACTGCAGCCTTGCCGTGAGGCTTGAAGACAATCGCGGAGGAAGCAAAAGACTTCATGTCTCGTTGAGCTTTCGCGGAGGATGCGACAATCTTCTTCTTGGTCTTGTCACCGGTAGGGAATGAAGATTTTCAACTGGGTTCCTTCGGGATGAATGTGAGGGACTGTAGAGAATCTTATCAGTTTAATCGACACATAAGCTGAGAAGAGAGATCTATAAATACAACAATGTCGAGGAAGGTGAAAGGAGGAATCCATTGAATGAGAAGAAGCAAAGGATTGATTGCAATGACGCAAAGGATTGATTAGAACAGAGAGTGGCTTAATTAATCGACAAAACGGAAGAGAGGAAATCAAAACAAAGGAAGTCGAAAGGTATGAGCAGATCTTCTGGTTTCTATATTTCTCCATAAGTTAACCAATTATCAAATCAGAAGAAACCAAATACCAAATTAGAAATTCGAACCAAAAACCAAACTTGGTTTTCTATGTGAAAACCGAATCCGACGTGGATGGTTGGAGCTCTATTATTGGTTAAATATAAATGTAGACGTGGACATTGTAAGGAGGCTTTATTAAGTCATTTTAATAGTGTGTGATATTAGCTTTTGACCCGCGCGGATGTATCTTCTGTATAAATATATGTTTGTATTAGTTATAAAAAACATTCATATTTATGTTTCATAGGTTATTGAGTTATGATGTCGGTGTATCTTGTTTATTTTGTTTAGTGTCTCTTTTTAAACTATCAAGCTGTATTTTTGATATTTTATTTTTTTACTTGGTAAACTAAACAATTAAGTGTAAAATTTTAGAGTATCTTTTTTAGATTGTGTGTGTTTTATTAAATTATACTATAAATTTTGTGATTGAAATTATTATTTAAAATCAGATTTCTTTAAAATAAATTATTTAGATATCAACAATTAAAAAAATTCACAAAAAATAAGAGCTCTAGCAGTTTTATTTACAATGATTATGGTCTATATAATCGAGATAAATTTTAGGTTCGGTTATGGTTTCGATATAATACTTTTTTTACTTGGTAAACTAAAAAATTAAGTGTAAAATATTAGAGTATATTGTTTAGATTGTGTTTGTTTTATTAAATTATAGTATAAATTTTGTGATTAAAATTATTATTTAAAATCAGAGTTTATAGATATTTTTTAAATAAGTTATTTAGATAACAATAATTAAAAATATTCATAAAGTAAGAGCTCTAGTAATTTTATTAACAGATGTCATTTTTAAAATTGAATTGGGCAATTGGTTTTGATTTAAAATTAGTGGATCTTAAATCTATATTGAAGCCTACATAATAGTAAAACTACAGTGTTTTATTGCAATGACATTCTATTGTAATTTTTGAAAAAAACTAAAGTTTTTTTTGTGTGTACTTCCTCTTTAATAGTTTAGATTATTCTCCTTGCTAAAAGAAATGGTATTTCTGTCATAAAAAAACATATGTCAAACTAAAGTGTGTCCAAATTACATTATGTTTTATAGAGTAAAGTAAATTCAGAAAGTGTCTTTTAAGTAAGAGCATTTTTATTGCTAAACCTCACTTAAGAATTTCTTTAAAAAACTTCAATCGCGGGTCGCCATGTGTTAGTTGGGTCTGCGAACAGTGTCAAAAACTCATCGCAAGCGATCTTGAAGTCACGCTTTTAGGGACTAGTTTTTGTGTTTTAATGGGACCCACACATTGCTTTTTTAAAAGAAACTCGTTTTGGAAACCCCCAATAATGATGGTCTAAGGGCATGCCCATTAGTAAACCGGGAAGGAATTCTTCACGTGTTCACTATTTTGATTTTTTTTTTTTTTTCGTTTGCCTATTAAAAAAAAATAATAATAATAACTGAGTCAATCGCAGGCTGCCACGTGGCGTGGAACTCGTGAAATAGTGATGAACCAGATTCATCCCAGCAAAACTGCAAGAAATGGATTCACCGAAATCATTTTATTTTATTATTTTTTTTAGAAAAACGATGTCTCCCATGAATTTTTAATGTAGACTAGATCCTTTCCCGGGCTACGCCCGGGTTAATTATTTATAAATTATTTACTAATATAGTTTAGAAATAATATTACATAAATTTTTATTATTTTTTTCATTTAAAAATAATTTTGTGCTCATAACATATAAATGGATTTCAAATTTATTATTTAATTTTTGGGAACATATACTTTAAATGAGTGCAAATGAATTTGCGCTCGTGCCAATGCCTTTCGTTCGTATGTCATTACTACCTAATTTTACAATGAGAAAACAAATATCTAGACTAATAGATATATCCTTGAGCTGGTAAAGGTGTTTGACCATAAAAAATGATACCCTCGTCCGTTCATGGGATTAATGGTCAACGTTACACTGCAAAGCGAGCTTTGTTTATTTCCTTTTGTCGGGTCAAACGAATGTGCAGTGTAGTTACTCTAACGAAGATTTTGTACTGAATGAGTTCCAGAGTTATAGCTCTGTAGTTGAAGACGGTGTTGTATAAAAGGAGAGGTAGTAGGGGGAGGAACACTAGGGGTGGACACAGATCGGATATCCGGTTTTTTTAAAGTACTAGGATAAGACCCGCGCCTTGCGCGGGATGAAGCTATTATTTCTATTATGTTTTGAAAAATGAAACAATAGTTCGGTTTCATTCGGATTAGAGGTGTTTAATCCGGATATCGGGTTTCGGTTCGGCTCGATTTTTTGGTATTTCAATCATTAAAATATAACTACTACTCTAAATCTATATGTACTTCAGTTTGATTTGGTTTATATACCATCGGTTTTCAGTTTATTCAATTTTATACCAAAAAACATAATTATTTAGTTTGAGATCATATTATATATTATACAAATATATAATATGATCATATTTAGAATCATATTGTCACAGAGTCATTTATTAAAAAAATATTATATAATTAAATAAAAGAATAAAAAACAAAAAAGGCTTCTATCATCTAATAAAATGATCAAATCTAGAATTAATATCAAAACACTAAATTTTGAAAACAAAAATAAAAAATGGAAAAGAAGCATGAAGAAATTTTTTTATATTCTTCCATATTTAGTGTTCATCAAACCAATATGTATTCGATTAAACACAACTCTGTTTGTTTAAAAATAAAAAAAAAGTTGTAAAGAATTTCAACTAATTGCTGTCCATCAAATTTATAATCTTTACTTCAATTTAGTTACTGTTTAAAAAGCAAAAGATCAAAATAAGATGTCTCAATTGTAATAAATTGTTAGCTATTTACAAATTATAATTATAGTTCAACTCATGTAACAAATAGATATTCATGCGTCGTTATAAATATATACATATTTACATGTTTCAGTTTAATCGGTTATAAATTAAACCATATTCAAATCCTATGGTTTTTATAAAATCACATCCATTCGGTTTGGATGGTATATACCAAAAATAACCATATTATCAATTTTTAATATCTTTTAAAAATATAAAATTAAAAAAAGAACTAAGATATTAAAATCATTGATAACAAAAATTTTCAATGTGAAAAATTGATTAATTTTATAATTTATAAATGTTCTTGAAAATTTATTGAAAACTTTGAAATTAAAATATTTATCTAATCTTATATGGTATATAGTTTAATCTGTATATATATTTGTTTTATTATTGAATGATACTTTTTATTTATATAGTTTTAAAATCATGTATATCTTTTTATAATAAAAATTTTAAACTATTGATCATTAATTTTTAACATAATAATTTTAATAGTTTAGTTATTTATTCTCATTTTTTAAAATTCAAAATATAACCTATACGAAAAAATCTAAAATTTAATTTTATAGCTAATTTGATTGTTTAATTTATTTTAATAATGTAAAATNACTATTGATCATTAATTTTTAACATAATAATTTTAATAGTTTAGTTATTTATTCTCATTTTTTAAAATTCAAAATATAACCTATACGAAAAAATCTAAAATTTAATTTTATAGCTAATTTGATTGTTTAATTTATTTTAATAATGTAAAATTAAAGAAAAATGATGGAGGATATATAAACTGTTATCAAATATTTATTAATAGAATCATTAAGTGTCATATATATATATTAGTCATTTATGGTAATTCTGTACGTTTTATTTATGGAAAGAAAATAAAATAGTAATTATATCTAGGGGATCAATCATTAAGTGTCATATATATATATTAGTCATTTATGGTAATTCCGTAGATTTAATTTATGGAAAGAAAATAATGTAAACTCGGTTTGATGCGTGGGATATATATTAATGTAAACTCGGTTACATGCGTTACATGCGTCTGTAATTATTGTTTCCCTAGCAAATTTCAATTGAACCTAAAGCTGCCACGTCAGTTTAATTGGTATGCTAATTGATTGACAACTAAGCAAGGTTACTTTTTAATTATTACAAACTCGAGGTTACATCTTTTCAAATGTTTCTCAATTAATATATAGGTGATTTGTGATTTGCTTCGAATGTTACGGATATCTAATTTTGGTATTTGCTTTGCTTCGAAAAAATACGAATATCCGGAAAAACGGATATCCGGAAAATAAATAGATATTTGCGGATATTTACGAATATTTACGGATATCTCATCCATTTTAATTAGTACAAATAATCTTAAGATTTTGATACAAATTTTCTTTGCAAAAATATTTGTTGCATGATATATAAAATAAAACTTAAAAGAACTAGTGAATTTATAGATTTTGTAATTTTTTAAAGTTTAAGTTACAATTATAATAACACAAAATTTAAGAAAAAATATAATTGTCAAAAATATTTTATCTCTTTTTATGTAATACTTTTATATAAGTAATAATTTGAATAAAATTTTTCAAAATCATGTGCTAAAATAATAATTATATAATTTTATATAATTAAAATTTTAAATATAATCAAAAAATATATATATATTTATATATTTACGGATCGGATCGGATATCCGCTTTCCAAAATTTTAATATTTGTGATTTGCTTCGATTTTAACGGATATTGAATTTTAATATTTGCTTTGATTCGAAAGTTTACGAATATCCGGAATTTTCGGATCGAATCGAAACGAATAACGGATCGAATCAAATATAACGGATAAAATGCCCAGCCCTAAGGAACACCAGTTCCTAAGAGGTTCTTAACCACCTCCGATTTCAGTTTGCAGGAGGAGGAACACCAGTTACTGGTTTCGACACTATGATGTATGTTTAAGGAAAATAAGGCCAAATCAAAATAAGTCAACTGTTTCCAACGACTAAGACCCAAGTTTAACAAAAATTAAGAGTGAATGGAAATCCTAGAGGAAAAAAATAAGCTAGGTAGATACTGTAAGTTCAATGGTGATGAAGCGTCGATGGAGATGAGAGGGCCAGTATGAGATGTTTTAATTACTGCATTTGCACGCTTCTTCTCCACTCCCACTATTAGGAGCACTTGCCACACAAGAAGGACAACCAGAGCAGGTTGAACCTAAGGCAGATTAACATGCTACACTTGCCCCCATGAAACTGGTCACCATCATCACCTGCATTTCTGGTATCTCAACGGCTTGTGATGGAGGGGGAAGAAGAGAAAGGGAGAGAATCTTGGTGACAGTTATGGTCTGCCTCATTGCTGTAAATTACCAATCCTTCACCTTCACTCTGAACTTGTGGGTTTTCCCTACTATATCAAGCATACATCGTGGTGTTGGCATCTCATAATGATCACCTATGTCTCCATTTGCCTGACATTGACATCATCTTTAAACCGAGTCCAGACAACAGGAAAAAGAACATTAAGAAAAGTAAAGATAACGTCGAAATAGTTGTCAGGTAACGCTAACACCTGCCTTCCCATGAGCTCAGGACCAGTAGCACAAAGTATTACAAAAAGTGGCCTTCTTGCCTTTGTTGTAAACCAAAATTTTAGAACGATACCTGTATTGAAGACCAGACGACTTAGAATGAAAGGATACGGGATGAAGAAATCTGAGGATTAGGAAAGCTAACCTTGAACATGCCTATCTTACCTTGAGGTCTCACCCTAAACATGCCAAACATTGCCTCACTTAGAAGTCATATGAAATCGAAAACGCATATCTTACCTCGGTGATACATGTTGCTTTCCACAAAAATCTACAGCATACCCATAAGTATTCTGTTAATGTAGAAAGAGAGTGACCTTATGAGCATCAGAATTGGTGTACGGATGAGCAGTTCCGTTAGACAACACAAGCCCTGTGACCTGAGAAAATTGTATAGATGTCATCGGTTACTTCTGCTCCAATCTCTGCCACAAAGACACAAACATAGCTGTTAAGAGAAAAGAATATTTGATTGTTCTTTAAATGGAAGACATGAAAATGCAAAAAAAAATCTAGACTTGGTAACTACCTGCAAAGTAGTATAGGCCATGGACTGAGATAGTCTTCTTTAGGATACGATTAAAACATACTGGAGAATCTTATAAACCTGTCTAAACCAAAATAAAAAAATCTTGTTCAACAGATGGAAATCATCAAACAATGGTGGAGGAGGATTGGTACAACAAAGATTTAAGACTGAAATATTATAGCTGCTACAATCTTACTATAGACAGTGAAGAATCATGAGGAAAGATCAAATGAGTGTCGACGATCAAAACTTATGGATGATCATCTCATATTGAGAGTAAGGAGGATCTGATTCAACATGTAGCAACTGCAGGACTCGGTCACTACAACTGCAGGACTCGGTCACTACAACTGCAGGACTCGATCCATTTACTCAGTTCAAGGATTCAATGTTACAAGTGTCTCTCTCAAGTTACAGGAAACCCATTTATAAACTCTCTACGTCAACCCACGTGATGAATTTTAAAAAAAAACTCAACAAACCATATATTTACCCTCGGAAGCCATTAAGTTTTTTTTTGTTTTCGCATGTGATAGTAATGTAAGGGACAAATGAATGGTTGGTAATGAAAACACTCTCTGGTCTGCTGACACAAATACTGAAATACTTTTTTGGCTCCTAAAGAAAGAACATATGAACTCTACGCTAAGCTTATCAAAGCAGAGATAAAATCCTCTTCGGCATTCACAATACAATTCAGATGGAAACCTGTTTTATGATTTAGATGGTCTCATCACTGGGAAAGAGGGTAGTCTCAGGACAGCTTCTTCTGTCTCCATTGGGTCTGATCTCAGAATCTAAGCAAGGAAAAAACAAAAAGAAGACGAATTGTTATGAAATAATCATTTAAAATAACGTGTACTCAGAAACCTAGTGGATCCATTTGAACTCAAGAGAATCAGTGTATTCTTTTCTTAGAGGAATGGTACAGAACAAACAAAATTTAGATGTAAACAAAAAGTCACAGAAACAGTAGGCATAGCTGCTGTTTTTGTGGAAAGAATGAATAAACGGTCTCCATCCTCTCTTCGTAACAAAGAGTGTGTTCAAATGAAAGGTGCTAACGGCTTCTATTTGTGAAATGTGCTTTACCATTTTTGGGCTTTACACACTTTAAATCTGAAGCTCTCTAGTTCCATGGACTTTCTAGGCGAACAAATGCTCTTTATCTTTACATTCTTCAATGAATCAATTAACTTTCACATTCAAAACATTACAGCATAATACACATTCGCGGATTTACAATTCATTCAAATACTATCACACATTCAACACTCATTTCTGAGTTCAGCAACTACATTTTCAGTTCAATTTCGAATTCCAATTCCAAAATAATAGAGAGAAAAGAGATCCCTTATTACCGGGTCCTGAAGAACAGGTTTGGTATCATCCACTGCAAGTCTGGACGGTGGTTTCTTCTCTGATTTCTCTTCTGATTTAACAAAACTCGAGGTGCTCGTCGGAGTCTCTGAAGCTTTCCTCATCGCTCTCTCTTTTATTTTTTCTTGCCAGCGATCGAATTTTCGGAACAAACTATTATGGTTTATAGATTTAGGGGACGATGATAGACCTTATTGGGTTAGAGGTAGACCATACACAGAAACCGAGACTGTGAAGACGAAGTGGAAGAGCCAGTGTTACTTTGAAGTAATTCTCGTCAAAGATATGTATCAATTTTTATTTGTGTCAATTTTTATATAAGGAGAAAGAGAATGAAGGAGAAAGAGAAGGAGGCAAAACGAAACAATAAAGAAGAGAGGAGAAAAGGGTAACGGAATTACAGAGCAATTAGGTGTAGGCGAAGTGGAGAAGTCGGTAGATGAACTCTCTACGCTTCAGATGGAATTAGGTGAGTCTGGGCTTGAATTGGGCCAGTTTCAATTTCACTCGAGATAAGCGATATATGACCTGGCAAAAAAGACACTTTTCTATTCGCTGATTATTTTGGCTTACGTGGACAGCCTCTCCTTGGTTTATTTAGACCTTTTAATATAGTTAGATGCTCTAAGTCTCTCTAATTTAACTCACTCTAAATCACTTTATTTTAACCATTTCAGTTTTATTGTAACTGCTAACTACAACTACATCAATTAATATAGTATATTTTTGACAGTCTTTTCTTCTCGTATGACCAAAACTCAACAAACTTAGCGAAAATAAAGTGAGCTCATGCAGCCTTCTTCTACGTCTTCCTCTTTTTAAATTTTCTATATTTTTTATAAATAAAATTGTTAAGAAATGAAGATGGTGGTTGGGACATATCCGGAAATGGACCAGACCATATCAGTACCATACCAGGCGGCCAAGCATCAGTCACTATCCTCCCTTGTGTTTATCCATATGTTGTAGTTATCCTAATCATTATAGGATTAGGATAATCATCCCCTTTATTTGTAGCAATCCTTATCTCCTAAGGAATATGCTTT
>CAKOAT010054045.1:0-51972 GCA_932364175.1 Eruca vesicaria subsp. sativa
GAGTGCGTTTAGGTTTTTTCAAACAACAAGAAAGATGGTAAATAGTATATATAGTATTTAACGGAAAATCCAGCTTTTTCATAGGGGTTAGCCCACATATTTCAAGAAAAATTATAAAAAATGAAATTTTTGTTTTAATGCATAGATGCATCATACACCGTCATAGTATGAAAATTAAATAGGTTTGAGACCTTAAATGATTCCGTTTCTCCAGAAAATAAGATTTTTATAGGCGTTAATCCACATATTAAGTGGTATATGAATGTTAAGTAAATTAATCATTGGAAAATTAGAAATGATTCCAATGTACCATAAAGATAAGTTTAGAAAACATAAATAAAAATTTGGAGTGCGTTTTTTAAACAACATGAAAAATGCTAAATAGTGTATATAGGATTTCACATAAAATCCAACTTTAAAATATTATTAAAATTTATAAAAACAAATTTTTGTTTTAATGCATAGATGCGTCATACACCGACATTGTATGAATATTAAATAGGCTTGAGACCTTAAATGTTTCCGTTTCTACAGAAAATATGATTTTTATTGGGGCTAATCCACATATTAAGATATATATGAATGTTAAATAAATTAATCAATGGAAAATTAAAAATGATGCCCATGTACCATAAATATATGTTTAGAAAACATATATAAAATTTGGAGTGCGTTTAGGTTTTTTTCAAACAACAAGAAAGATGGTAAATAGTATATATAGTATTTAACAGAAAATCCAGTTTTTTTCATAGGGGTTAGCCCACATATTTCAAGAAAAATTATAAAAATTAAATTTTTGTTTTAATGCATAGATGCATCATACACCGTCATAGTATGAAAATTAAATAGGTTCGAGACCTTAAATGTTTCCGTTTCTCCAGAAAAAAAGATTTTTATAGGCGTTAATCCACATATTAAGTGGTATATGAATGTTAAGTAAATTAATCATTGGAAAATTAGAAATGATTCCAATGTACCATAAAGATAAGTTTAGAAAACATAAATAAAAATTTGGAGTGCGTTTAGATATTTTTAAACAACACGAAAAAATGCTTAATAGTGTATATAGGTTTTAACGTAAAATCCAGTTTTTTCATAGGGGTTAGCCCACATATTTCATGAATATTTATAAAAAATAAAATTTTTGTTTTAATGCATAGCTGCGTCATACACCGATATTGTATGAATTTTAAATAGGTTTGAGACCTTAAATGTTTCCGTTTCTACAGAAAAAAGATTTTATTGGGGCTAATCCACATATTAAGATATATATGAATGTTAAATAAATTAATCATTGGAAAAATAAAAATGATGCCCATGTACTATAAATATATGTTTAGAAAACATATATAAAATTTAGAGTGCGTTTAGTTTTTTTTTCAAACAACACGAAAGATGGTAAATAGTATATATAGTATTTAACGGAAAATCCAGCTTCTTCATAGAGGTTTAACCCACATATTTCAAGAAAAATTATAAAAAATTAAATTTTTGTTTTAATGTATAGATGCATCATACACCGTCACAGTATGAAAATTAAATAGGTTCGAGACCTTAAATATTTCCGTTTCTCCAGAAAATAGGACTTTTATAGGGGTTAATCTACATATTAAGTGGTATATGAATGTTAAGTAAATTAATCATTGGAAAATTAGAAATGATTCCAATGTACCATAAAGATAAGTTTAGAAAACATATATAAAAATTTGGAGTGCGTTTAGGTATTTTTAAACAACAGAAAAAATGCTAAATAGTGTATATAGGATTTAACGTAAAATTCAGCTTTTTCATAGGGGTTATCCCACATATTTCATGAAGATTTATAAAAAATATAATTTTTGTTTTAATGCATAGCTGCGTCATACACCGAAATTGTATGAATATTAAATAGGTTTGAGACCTTAAATGTTCTAGTTTCTACAGAAAATATGATTTTTATTGGGGTTAATCCACATATTAAGATATATATGAATATTAAATAAATTAATCATTTTAAAATTAAAAATGATTCCCATGTACCATAAATATATGTTTAGAAAACACTTATAAAATTTGGAGTGCGTTTAGTTTTTTTTCAAACAACACAAAATATGATAAATAGTATATATAGTATGCCCACATATTTCATGAAAATTTATCAAAAATAGAATTTTTGTTTTAATGCATAGCTGCGTCATACACCGACATTGTATAAATATTAAATAGGTTTGAGACCTTAAATGTTTCCGTTTCTACAGAAAATATGATTTTTATTAGGGCTAATCCACATATTAAGATATATAAGAATGTTAAATAAATTAATCATTGGAAAACTAAAAATGATGCCCATGTACTATAAATATATGTTTAGAAAACATATATAAAATTTAGAGTGCGTTTAGTTTTTTTTCAAACAACACGAAAGATGGTAAATAGTATATATAGTATTTAACGGAAAATCCAGCTTCTTCATAGAGGTTTAGCCCACATATTTCAAGAAAAATTATAAAAAATTAAATTTTGCTTTAATGTATAGATGAATCATACACCGTCACAGTATGAAAATTAAATAGGTTCGAGACCTTAAATATTTCCGTTTCTCCAGAAAATAGGACTTTTATAGGGGTTAATCCACATATTAAGTGGTATATGAATGTTAAGTAAATTAATCATTGGAAAATTAGAAATGATTCCAATGTACCATAAAGATAAGTTTAGAAAACATATATAAAAATTTGGAGTGCGTTTAGGTTTTTTTTAACAACACGAAAAATGCTTAATAGTGTATATAAGATTTAACGTAAAATCCAGTTTTTTCATAGGGGTTAGCCCACATATTTCATGAAAATTTATAAAAAATATAAATTTTGTTTTAATGCATAGATGCGTCATACACCGACATTGTATGAATATTAAATAGGCTTGAGACCTTAAATGTTTCCGTTCCTACAGAAAATATGATTTTTATTGGGGCTAATCCACATATTAAGATATATATGAATGTTAAATAAATTAATCATTGGAAAATTAAAAATGATGCCCATGTACCATAAATATATGTTTAGAAAACATATATAAAATTTGGAGTGCGTTTAGGTTTTTTTCAAACAACAAGAAAGATGGTAAATAGTATATATAGTATTTAACGGAAAATCCAGTTTTTTTCATAGGGGTTAGCCTACATATTTCAAGAAAAATTATAAAAATTAAATTTTTGTTTTAATGCATAGATGCATCATACACCGTCATAGTATGAAAATTAAATAGGTTCGAGACCTTAAATGTTTCCGTTTCTCCAGAAAAAAAGATTTTTATAGGCGTTAATCCACATATTAAGTGGTATATGAATGTTAAGTAAATTAATCATTGGAAAATTAGAAATGATTCCAATGTACCATAAAGATAAGTTTAGAAAACATAAATAAAAATTTGGAGTGCGTTTAGATATTTTTAAACAACACGAAAAAATGCTTAATAGTGTATATAGGTTTTAACGTAAAATCCAATTTTTTCATAGGGGTTAGCCCACATATTTCATGAATATTTATAAAAAACAAAATTTTTGTTTTGCGTCATACACCGATATTGTATGAATTTTAAATAGGTTTGAGACCTTAAATGTTTCCGTTTCTACAGAAAATAGGATTTTTATTGGGGCTAATCCACATATTAAGATATATATGAATGTTAAATAAATTAATCATTGGAAAACTAAAAATGATGCCCATGTACTATAAATATATGTTTAGAAAACATATATAAAATTTAGAGTGCGTTTAGTTTTTTTTTCAAACAACAGGAAAGATGGTAAATAGTATATATAGTATTTAACGGAAAATCCAGCTTCTTCATAGAGGTTTAACCCACATATTTCAAGAAAAATTATAAAAAAATAAATTTTTGTTTTAATGTATAGATGCATCATACACCGTCACAGTATGAAAATTAAATAGGTTCGAGACCTTAAATATTTCCATTTCTCTAGAAAATAGGACTTTTATAGGGGTTAATCTACATATTAAGTGGTATATGAATGTTAAGTAAATTAATCATTGGAAAATTAGAAATGATTCCAATGTACCATAAAGATAAGTTTAGAAAACATATATAAAAATTTGGAGTGCGTTTAGGTATTTTTAAACAACAGAAAAAATGCTAAATAGTGTATATAGGATTTAACGTAAAATTCAGCTTTTTCATAGGGGTTATCCCACATATTTCATGAAGATTTATAAAAAATATAATTTTTGTTTTAATGCATAGATGCGTCATACACTGACATTGTATAAATATTAAATAGGTTTGAGACCTTAAATGTTCTAGTTTCTACAGAAAATATGATTTTTATTGGGGTTAATCCACATATTAAGATATATATGAATATTAAATAAATTAATCATTGTAAAATTAAAAATGATTCCCATGTACCATAAATATATGTTTAGAAAACACTTATAAAATTTGGAGTGCGTTTAGTTTTTTTTCAAACAACACAAAATATGATAAATAGTATATATAGTATGCCCACATATTTCATGAAAATTTATAAAAAATAGAATTTTTGTTTTAATGCATAGCTGCGTCATACACCGACATTGTATGAATATTAAATAGGTTTGAGACCTTAAATGTTTCCGTTTCTACAGAAAATATGATTTTTATTAGGGCTAATCCACATATTAAGATATATATGAATGTTAAATAAATTAATCATTGGAAAACTAAAAATGATGCCCATGTACTATAAATATATGTTTAGAAAACATATATAAAATTTAGAGTGCGTTTAGTTTTTTTTCAAACAACACGAAAGATGGTAAATAGTATATATAGTATTTAACGGAAAATCCAGCTTCTTCATAGAGGTTTAGCCCACATATTTCAAGAAAAATTATAAAAAATTAAATTTTGTTTTAATGTATAGATGAATCATACACCGTCACAGTATGAAAATTAAATAGGTTCGAGACCTTAAATTTTTCCGTTTCTCCAGAAAATAGGACTTTTATAGGGGTTAATCCACATATTAAGTGGTATATGAATGTTAAGTAAATTAATCATTGGAAAATTAGAAATGATTCCAATGTACCATAAAGATAAGTTTAGAAAACATATATAAAAATTTGGAGTGCGTTTAGGTATTTTTAAACAACAGGAAAAATGCTAAATAGTGTATATAGAATTTAACGTAAAATCCAGGTTTTTCATAGGGGTTATCCCACATATTTCATGAAAATTTATAAAAAATAGAATTTTTGTTTTAATGCATAGATGCGTCATACACTGACATTGTATAAATATTAAATAGGTTTGAGACCTTAGATGTTCCAGTTTCTACAGAAAATATGATTTTTATTGGGGTTAATCCACATATTAAGATATATATTAATGTAAATAAATTAATCATTGTAAAATTAAAAATGATGCCCATGTACCATAAATATATGTTTAGAAAACATATATAAAATTTGGAGTGCGTTTAGTTTTTTTTCAAACAACACAAAATATGATAAATAGTATATATAGTATGCCCACATATTTCATGAAAATTTATAAAAAATAGAATTTTTGTTATAATGCATAGCTGCGTCATACACCGACATTGTATGAATATTAAATAGGTTTGAGAATTTAAATGTTTCCGTTTCTACAGAAAATATGATTTTTATTAGGGCTAATCCACATATTAAGATATATCTGAATGTTAAATAAATTAATCATTGGCAAAACTAAAAATGATGCCCATGTACCCTAAATATATGTTTAGAAAACATATCTAAAATTTGGAATGCATTTAGGTTTTTTTTAAACAACAGGAAAGATGGTAAATAGTATATATAGTATTTAACGGAAAATCCAACTTTTTCATAGGGGTTAGCCCACATATTTCAAGAAAAAATATAAAAAACGAAATTTTTGTTTTAATGCATAGATGCATCATACACCGTCATAGGATGAAAATTAAATAGGTTCGAGACCTTAAATGTTTCCATTTCTCCTGAAAATAAGATTTTTATAGGCGTTAATCCACATATTAAGTGGTATATGAATGTTAAGTAAATTAATCATTGGAAAATTAGAAATGATTCCAATGTACCATAAAGATAAGTTTAGAAAACATATATAAAAATTTGGAGTGCGTTTAGGTATTTTTAAACAACATGAAAAATGCTAAATAGTGTATATAGGATTTCACGTAAAATCCAGCTTTTTCATAGGGGTTATCCCACATATTTCATGAAAATGTATAAAAAATAGAATTTTTGTTTTAATGCATAGATGCGTCATACACTGACATTGTATAAATATTAAATAGGTTTGACGCCTTAAATGTTCCAGTTTCTACAGAAAATATGATTTTTATTGGGGTTAATCCACATATTAAGATATATATGAATGTAAAATAAGTTAATCATTGTAAAATTAAAAATGATGTCCATGTACCATAAATATATGTTTAGAAAACATATATAAAATTTGGAGTGCGTTTAGTTTTTTTTCAAACAACACAAAATATGATAAATAGTATATATAGTATTTAACGGAAAATATAGCTTTTTCATCGGGGTTAGCCCACATATTTCAAAAAAATATAAAAAATTAAATTTTTGTTTTAATGCATAGATGAATCATACACCGTTATAGTATAAAAATTAAATAAGTTCGAGACCTTAAATGTTTCCGTTTCTTTAGAAAATAAGATTTTTATAGGGTTAATCCACATATTAAGTGGTCTATGAATGTTAAGTAAATTAATCATTGGAAAATTAGAAATGATTCCAATGTACGATAAAGACAAGTTTAGCAAACATATATAAAAATTTGGAGTGCGTTTTTTAAACAACATGAAAAATGCTAAATAGTGTATATAGGATTTAACATAAAATCCAGCTTTAAAATTTTATGAAAATTTATAAATTTTTTTTTGTTTTAATGCATAGATGCGTCATACACCGACATTGAATGAATATTAAATAGGCTTGAGACCTTAAATTTTTCCGTTTACAGAAAATAGGATTTTTATTGGGGCTAATCCACATATTAAGATATATATGAAAGTTAAATAAATTAATCATTGGAAAATTAAAGATGATGCCCATGTACCATAAATATATGTTTAGAAAACATAAATAAAATTTGGAGTGCGTTTAGGTTTTTTTTCAAATAACAAGAAAGATGGTAAATAGTATATATAGTATTTAACGGAAAATCCAGCTTTTTCATAGGGGTTAGCCCACATATTTCAAGAAAAATTATAAAAAAATAATTTTTTATCTTAATGCATAGATGCATCATACACTGTCATAGTATGAAAATTAAATAGGTTCGAGACCTTAAATGTTTCCGTTTTTCCAGAAAATAAGATTTTTATAGGCGTTAATCCACATATTAAGTGGTATATGAATGTTAAGTAAATTAATCATTGGAAAATTAGAAATGATTCCAATTTACCATAAAGATAAGTTTAGAAAACATAAATAAAAATTTGGAGTGCGTTTAGGTATTTTTAAACAACACGAAAAATGCTTAATAGTGTATATAGTATTTAACGTAAAATCCAGCTTTTTCAAAAGAGTTAGCCCACATATTTCATGAAAATTTATAAAAAATAGAAATTTTGTTTTAATGCATAGCTGCGTCATACACCGACATTGTATGAATATTAAATAGGTTTGAGACCTTAAATGTTTCCGTTTCAACAGAAAATAGGATTTTTATTGGGGCTAATCCACATATTAAGATATATATGAATGTTAAATAAATTAATCTTTGGAAAAACTAAAAATGATGCCCATGTACTATAAATATATGTTTAGAAAACATATATAAAATTTAGAGTGCGTTTAGGTTTTTTCAAACAACACGAAAGATGGTAAATAGTATATATAGTATTTAACGGAAAATCCAGCTTTTGCATAGTGGTTTGCGCACATATTTCAAGAAAAATTATAAAAATTTAAATTTTTGTTTTAATGTATAGATGCATCATACACCGTCACAGTATGAAAATTAAATAGGTTCAAGACCTTAAATGTTTCCGTTTCTCCAGAAAATAAGATTTTTATAGGCGTTAATCCACATATTAAGTGGTATATGAATGTTAAGTAAATTAATCATTGGAAAATTAGAAATGATTCCAATGTACCATAAAGATAAGTTTAAAAAACATATATAAAAATTTGGAGTGCGTTTAGGTATTTTTAAACAACACGAAAAATGCTTAATAGTGTATATAAGATTTAACGTAAAATCCAGCTTTTTCATAGGGGTTATCCCACATATTTCATGAAAATTTATAAAAAATAGAATTTTTGTTTTAATGCATAGATGCGTCATACACTTACATTGTATAAATATTAAATAGGTTTGAGACCTTAAATGTTCCAATTTCTACAGAAAATAGGATTTTTATTGGGGTTAATCCACATATTAAGATATATATGAATGTAAAATAAATTAATCATTGTAAAATTAAAAATGATGCCCATGTACCATAAATATATGTTTAGAAAACATATATAAAATTTGGAGTGCGTTTAGTTTTTTTTTTCAAACAACAGAAAATATGATAAATAGTATATATAATATTTAACGGAAAATCTAGCTTTTTCATAGGGGTTAGCCCACATATTTCAAAAAAAATATAAAAATTAAATTTTTGTTTTAATGCATAGATGCATCATACACCGTTATTGTATGAAAATTAAATAAGTTCGAGACCTTAAATGTTTCTGTTTCTTCAGAAAATAAGATTTCTATAGGGTTTAATCCACATATTAAGTGGTCTATGAATGTTAAGTAAATTAATCATTGGAAAATTAGAAATGATTCCAATGTACCATAAAGACAAGTTTAGCAAACATTTATAAAAATTTGGAGTGCGTTTTTTAAACAACATGAAAAATGCTAAATAGTGTATATAGGATTTAACATAAAATCCAGCTTTAAAATTTTATGAAAATTTATAATTTTTTTTTGTTTTAATGCATAGATGCGTCACACACCGACATTGTATGAATATTAAATAGGCTTGAGACCTTAAATTTTTCCGTTTCTACAGAAAATATGATTTTTATTGGGGTTAATCCACATATTAAGATATATATGAATGTTAAATAAATTAATCATTGGAAAATTAAAAATGATGCCCATGTACCATAAATATATGTTTAGAAAACATATATAAAATTGGGAGTGCGTTTAGGTTTTTTTCAAACAACAAGAAAGATGGTAAATAGTATATATAGTATTTAACGGAAAATCCAGCTTTTTCATAGGGGTTAGCCCACATATTTCAAAAAAAAATATAAAAAATTAAATTTTTGTTTTAATGCATAGATGCATCATACACCGTTATTGTATGAAAATTAAATAAGTTTGAGACCTTAAATGTTTCCGTTTCTTCAGAAAATAAGATTTTTATAGGCGTTAATCCACATATTAAGTAGTATATGAATGTTAAGTAAATTAATCATTGGAAAATTAGAAATGATTCCAATGTACCATAAAGATAAGTTTAGAAAACATAAATAAAAATTTGGAGTGCGTTTAGGTATTTTTAAACAACACGAAAAATGCTTAATAGTGTATATAAGCTTTAACGTAAAATCCAGCTTTTTCATATGGGTTAGCCCACATATTTCATGAAAATTTATAAAAAATAGAATTTTTGTTTTAATGCATAGCTGCGTCATACACCGACATTGTATGAATATTAAATAGGTTTGAGACCTTAAATGTTTTCATTTCTACAGAAAATAGGATTTTTATTGGGGCTAATCCACATATTAAGATATATATGAATGTTAAATAAATTAATCATTGGCAAAACTAAAAATGATGCCCATGTACCCTAAATATATGTTTAGAAAACATATCTAAAATTTGGAATGCATTTAGGTTTTTTTTAAACAACACGAAATATGGTAAATAGTATATATAGTATTTAACGGAAAATCCAGCTTTTTCATAGGGGTTAGCCCACATATTTCAAGAAAAAATATAAAAAATTAAATTTTTGTTTTAATGCATAGATGCATCATACACCGTTATAGTATGAAAATTAAATAAGTTCGAGACCTTAAATCATGTATCCGTTTCTTCAGAAAAATAGATTTTTATAGGGTTTAATCCACATGTTAAGTGGTTTATGAATGTTAAGTAAATTAATCATTGGAAAATTAGAAATGATTCCAATGTACCATAAAGAGAAGTTTAGCAAACATATATAAAAATTTGGAGTGCGTTTTTTAAACAACATGAAAAATGCTAAATAGTGTATATAGGATTTAACATAAAATCCAGCTTTAAAATTTTATGAAAATTTATAAATTTTTTTTTGTTTTAATGCATAGATGCGTCATACACCGACATTGTATGAATATTATATAGGCTTGAGACCTTAAATTTTTCCGTTTCTACAGAAAATAGGATTTTTATTGGGGCTAATCCACATATTAAGTTATATATGAATGTTAAATAAATTAATCATTGGAAAATTAAAACTGATGCCCATGTACCATAAATATATGTTTAGAAAACATATATAAAATTTGGAGTGCGTTTAGGTTTTTTTCAAACAATAAGAAAGATAGTAAATAGTATATATAGTATTTAACGGAAAATCCAGCTTTTTCATAGGGGTTAGCCCACATATTTCAAGAAAAATTATAAAAAATGAAATTTTTGTTTTAATGCATAGATGCATCATACACCGTTATTGTATGAAAATTAAATAGGTTTGAGACCTTAAATGATTCCGTTTCTCTAGAAAATAAGATTTTTATAGGCGTTAATCCACATATTAAGTGGTATATGAATGTTAAGTAAATTAATCATTGGAAAATTAAAAATGATTCCAATGTACCATAAAGATAAGTTTAGAAAACATAAATAAAATTTGGAGTGCGTTTATGTATTTTTAAACAACACGAAAAATGCTTAATAGTGTATATCAGATTTAACGTAAAATCCAGCTTTTTCATAGGGGTTAGCCCACATATTTCATGAAAATATATAAAAAATAGAATTTTTGTTTTAATGCATAGCTGCGTCATACACCGACATTGTATGAATATTAAATAGGTTTGAGACCTTAAATGTTTTCGTTTCTACAGAAATTAGGATTTTTATTGGGGCTAATCCACATATTAAGATATATATGAATGTTAAATAAATTAATCATTGGAAAACTAAAAATGATGCCCATGTACTATAAATATATGTCTAGAAAACATATATAAAATTTAGAGTTCGTTTAGTTTTTTTTCAAACAACACGAAAGATGGTAAATAGTATATATAGTATTTAACGGAAAATCCAGCTTCTTCATAGAGGTTTAGCCCACATATTTCAAGAAAAATTATAAAAAATTAAATTTTGTTTTAATGTATAGATGAATCATACACCGTCACAGTATGATAATTAAATAGGTCCGAGACCTTAAATATTTCCGTTTCTCCAGAAAATAGGACTTTATAGGGGTTAATCCACATATTAAGTGGTATATGAATGTTAAGTAAATTAATCACTGGAAAATAAGAAATGATTCCAATGTACCATAAAGATAAGCTTAGAAAACATATATAAAAAGTGTGTTTAGGTATTTTTAAACAACACGAAAATGCTTAATAATGTATAAAAGATTTAACGTAAAATCCAGCTTTTTCATAGCCCACATATTTCATGAAAATTTATAAAAAATAGAATTTTTGTTTTAATGCATAGATGCGTCATACACCGACATTGTATGAATATTAAATAGGTTTGAGACCTTAAACATTTCCGTTTCTAAAGAAAATATGATTTTTATTGGAGTTATACCACATATTAAGATATATGAATGTTAAATAAATTAATCATTGGAAAACTAAAAATGATGTCCATGTACTATAAATATATGTTTAAAAAACATATATAAAATTTGGAGTGTGTTTAGGTTTTTTTCAAACAAGATGAAAAAAAGTAAATAGTAAATATAGTATTTAACGGAAAATCCAGCTTTTTCATAGGGGTTAACCCACATATTTCAAGAGAAATTATAAAAAATTAAATTTTTGTTTTAATGTATAGATGCATCATACACCATCACAGTATGAAAATTAAATAGGTTCGAGACCTTAAATATTTCCGTTTCTCCAGAAAATAGGATTTTTATAGTGATTAATCCACATATTAAGTGGTATATGAATTTTAAGTAAATTAATCACTGGAAAATAAGAAATGATTCCAATGTACCATAAAGAAAAGCTTAGAAAACATATATAAAATTTGGAGTGCGTGTAGGTATTTTTCAACAACATAAAAATGCTAAATAGTGTATACATGATTTAACATAAAATCCAGCTTTTCTTAGGGGTTAGCCCACATATTTTATGAAAATTTATAAAAAAAAAAATTTTGTTTTAATGCATAGATGCGTCATACACCGACATTGTATGAATATTAAATAGGTTTGAGACCTTAAACATTTCCGTTTCTAAAGAAAATATGATTTTTATTGGAGTTATACCACATATTAAGATATATGAATGTTAAATAAATTAATCATTGGAAAACTAAAAATGATGTCCATGTACTATAAATATATGTTTAGAAAACATTTATAAAATTTGGAGTGTGTTTAGTTTTTTTTCAAACAACGTGAAAGATGGTAAATAGTAAATATAGTATTGAACGGAAAATCCAGCTTTTTCATAGGGGTTAACCCACATATTTCAAGAGAAATTATAAAAAATTAAATTTTTGTTTTAATGTATAGATGCATCATACACCATCACTGGAAAATAAGAAATGATTCCAATGTACCATAAAGATAAGCTTAGAAAACATATATAAAAAGTGTGTTTAAGTATTTTTAAACAACACGAAAAATGCTTAATAATGTATAAAAGATTTAACGTAAAATCGAGCTTTTTCATAGCCCACATATTTCATGAAAATTTATAAAAAATAGAATTTTTGTTTTAATGCATAGATGCGTCATACACCGACATTGTATGAATATTAAATAGGCTTGAGACCTTAAATTTTTCCGTTTCTACAGAAAATATGATTTTTATTGGGGATAATCCTCATATTAAGATATATATGAATGTTAAATAAATTAATCATTGGAAAATTAAAAATGTTGCCCATGTACCATAAATATATGTTTAGAAAACGTATATAAAATTTGGAGTGCGTTTAGTTTTTTTTCAAACAACAAGAAATATGGTAAATAGTATATATAGTATTTAACGGAAAATCCAGATTTTTCATAGGGGTTAGCCCACATATTTCAAGAAAAAATATAAAAAATTAAATTTTTGTTTTAATGCATAGATGCATCATTCACCGTCATAGTATGAAAATTAAATAGGTTCGAGACCTTAAATGTTTCCGTTTCTCCAGAAAATAAGATTTTTATAGGCGTTAATCCACATATTAAGTGGTATATGAATGTTAAGTAAATTAATCACTGGAAAATTAGAAATGATTCCAATGTACCATAAAGATAAGTTTAGAAAACATAAATAAAAATTTGGAGTGCGTTTAGATATTTTTAAACAACACGAAAAATGCTTAATAGTGTATATAGGATTTAACGTAAAATCCAGCTTTTTCATAGGGGTTATATCACATATTTCATGAAAATTTATAAAAAATAGAATTTTTGTTTTAATGCATAGCTGCGTCATACACCGACATTGTATGAATATTAAATAGGTTTGAGACCTTAAATGTTTCCGTTTCTACAGAAAATAGGATTTTTATTGGGGCAAATCCACATATTAAGATATATATGAATGTTAAACAAAATTAATCATTGGAAAACTAAAAATGATGCCCATGTACTATAAATATATGTTGAGAAAACATATATAAAATTTAGTGTGCGTTTAGGTTTTTTTCAAACAACACGAAAGATGGTAAATAGTATATATAGTATTTAACGGAAAATCCAGCTTTTTCATAGTGGTTAGCCCACATATTTCAAGAAAAATTATAAAAAATTAAAATTTTGTTTTAATGTATAGATGCATCATACACCGTCACAGTATGAAAATTAATTAGGTTCGAGACCTTAAATATTTCCGTTTCTCCAGAAAATAGGATTTTTATAGGGGTTAATCTACATATTAAGTAGTATATGAATGTTAAGTAAATTAATCATTGTAAAATTAGAAATGATTCCAATGCATCATTAAGATAAGTTTAGAAAACATATATAAAAATTTGGAGTGCGTTTAGGTATTTTAAAACAACAGGAAAAATGCTAAATAGTGTATATATGATTTAACGTAAAATCCAGCTTTTTCATAGGGGTTATCCCACATATTTCATGAAAATTTATAAAAAATAGAATTTTTGTTTTAATGCATAGATGCGTCATACACTGACATTGTATAAATATTAAATAGGTTTGAGACCTTAAGTGTTCCAGTTTCTACAGAAAATAGGATTTTTATTGGGGTTAATCCACATATTAAGATATATATGAATGTTAAATAAATTAATCTTTGGAAAATTAAAACTGATGCCCATGTACCATAAATATATGTTTAGAAAATATATATAAAATTTGGAGTGCGTTTAGGTTTTTTCAAACAACAAGAAAGATGGTAAATAGTATATATAGTATTTAACAGAAAATCCAGCTTTTTCATAGGGGTTAGCCCACATATTTCAAGAAAAATTATAAAAAATGAAATTTTTGTTTTAATGCATAGATGCATCATACACCGTCATAGTATGAAAATTAAATAGGTTTGAGACCTTAAATGATTCCGTTTCTCCAGAAAATAAGATTTTTATAGGCGTTAATCCACATATTAAGTGGTATATGAATGTTAAGTAAATTAATCATTGGAAAATTAGAAATGATTCCAATGTACCATAAAGATAAGTTTAGAAAACATAAATAAAAATTTGGAGTGCGTTTTTTAAACAACATGAAAAATGCTAAATAGTGTATATAGGATTTCACATAAAATCCAACTTTAAAATATTATTAAAATTTATAAAAACAAATTTTTGTTTTAATGCATAGATGCGTCATACACTGACATTGTATGAATATTAAATAGGCTTGAGACCTTAAATTTTTCCGTTTCTACAGAAAATATGATTTTTGTTGGGGCTAATCCACATATTAATATATATATATATGAATGATAAATAAATTAATCATTGGAAATTTAAAAATGATGCCCATGTACCATAAATATATGTTTAGAAAACATATATAAAATTTGGAGTGCGTTTAGGTTTTTTTCAAACAACAAGAAAGATGGTAAATAGTATATATAATATTTAACGGAAATCCAGCTTTTTCATAGGGGTTAGCCCACATATTTCAAGAAAAATTATAACAAAAAAAAAATTTTATTTTACTGCATAGATACATCATACACCGTCATAGTATGAAAATTAAATAGGTTCGAGACCTTAAATGTTTCCGTTTTTTCAGAAAATAAGATTTTTATAGGCGTTAATCCACATATTAAGTGGTATATGAATGTTAAGTAAATTAATCATTGGAAAATTAGAAATGATTCCAAAGTACCATAAAGATAAGTTTAGAAAACATAAATAAAAATTTGGAGTGCGTTTAGATATTTTTAAACAACACGAAAAATGCTTAATAGTGTATATAGGATTTAACGTAAAATACAGCTTTTTCATAGGGGTTAGCCCACATATTTCATGAAAATTTATAAAAAATAGAGTTTTTGTTTTAATGCATAGCTGCGTCATACACCGAAATTGTATGAATATTAAATAGGTTTGAGACCTTAAATGTTTCCGTTTCTACAGAAAATAGGATTTTTATTGGGGTTAATCCACATATTAAGATATATATGAATGTAAAATAAATTAATCATTGTAAAATTAAAAATGATGCCCATGTACCATAAATATATGTTTAGAAAACATATATAAAATTTGGAGTGCGTTTAGTTTTTTTTCAAACAACACGAAATATGATAAATAGTATATATAGTATTTAACGGAATATCCAGCTTTTTCATAGGGGTTAGCCTACATATTTCAAGAAAAATTATAAAAAATTAAATTTTTGTTTTAATGTATAGATGCATCATACACCGTCACAGTATGAAAATTAAATAGGTTCGAGACCTTAAATATTTCCATTTCTCCAGAAAATAGGATTTTTATAGGGGTTAATCCACATATTAAGTGGTATATGAATGTTAAGTAAATTAATCACTGGAAAATAAGAAATGATTCCAATGTACCATAAAGATAAGCTAAGAAAAAATATATAAAATTTGGAGTGCGTGTAGGTATTTTTAAACAACATAAAAATGCTAAATAGTGTATACAGGATTTAACATAAAATCCAGCTTTTCTTAGGGGTTAGACCACATATTCTATGAAAATTTATAAAAAAACTTTTTTTGTTTTAATGCATAGATGTGTCATACACCGACATTGTATGAATATTAAATAGGTTTGAGACCTTAAACATTTCCGTTTCTAAAGAAAATATGATTTTTATTGGAGTTATACCACATATTAAGATATATGAATGTTAAATAAATTAATCATTGGAAAACTAAAAATGATGTCCATGTACTATAAATATATGTTTAGAAAACATATATAAAATTTGGAGTGTGTTTAGGTTTTTTTCAAACAACATGAAAGATGGTAAATAGTAAATATAGTATTTAACGGAAAATCCAGCTTTTTCATAGGGGTTAACCAACATATTTCAAGAGAAATTATAAAAAATTAAATTTTTGTTTTAATGTATAGATGCATCATACACCATCACAGTATGAAAATTAAATAGGTTCGAGACCTTAAATATTTCTGTTTCTCCAGAAAATAGGATTTTTATAGGGGTTAATCCACATATTAAGTGGTATATGAATGTTAAGTAAATTAATCACTGGAAAATAAGAAATGATTCCAATGTACCATAAAGATAAGCTTAGAAAANATAAGCTTAGAAAACATATATAAAAAGTGTGTTTAGGTATTTTTAAACAACACGAAAAATGCTTAATAATGTATAAAAGATTTAACGTAAAATCCAGCTTTTTCATAGCCCACATATTTCATGAAAATTTATAAAAAATAGAATTTTTGTTTTAATGCATAGATGCGTCATACACCGACATTGTATGAATATTAAATAGCCTTGAGACCTTAAATTTTTCCGTTTTTACTGAAAATATGATTTTTATTGGGGATAATCCACCTATTAAGATATATATGAATGTTAAATAAATTAATCATTGGAAAATTAAAAATGATGCCCATGTACCATAAATATATGTTTAGAAAACATATATAAAATTTGGAGTGCGTTTAGGTTTTTTTCAAACAACAAGAAAGATGGTAAATAGTATATATAGTATTTAACAGAAAATCTAGCTTTTTCATAGGGGTTATTAGCCCACATATTTCAAGAAAAATTATAAAAAATAGAATTTTTGTTTTAATGCATAGATGCGTCATACACCGACATTGTATGAATATTAAATAGGCTTGAGACCTTAAATGTTTTCGTTTCTACAGAAACTATGATTTTTATTGGGGCTAATCCACATATTAAGATATATATGAATGTTAAATAAATTAATCAATGGGAAATTAAAAATGATGCCCATGTACCATAAATATATGTTTAGAAAACATATATAAAATTTGGAGTGCGTTTAGTTTTTTTTCAAATAACAAGAAAAATGGTAAATAGTATATATAGTATTTAACGGAAAATCCAGCTTTTTCATAGGGGTTAGGCCACATATTTCAAGAAAAATTATAAAAAATTAAATTTTTGTTTTAATGCATAGATGCATCATACACCGTCATAGTATGAAAATTAAATAGGTTCGAGACCTTAAATGTTTCCGTTTCTCCAGAAAATAAGATTTTTATAGGCGTTAATCCACATATTAAGTGGTATATGAATGTTAAGTAAATTAATCATTGGAAAATTAGAAATGATTCCAATGTACCATTAAGATAAGTTTAGAAAACATAAATAAAAATTTGGAGTGCGTTTAGGTATTTTTAAACAACACGAAAAATGCTTAATAGTGTATATAAGATTTAACGTAAAATCCAGCTTTTTCATAGGGGTTAGCCCACATATTTCATGAAAATTTATAAAAAATATAATTTTTGTTTTAATGCATAGCTGCGTCATACACCGACATTGTATGAATATTAAATAGGTTTGAGACCTTAAATGTTTTCGTTTCTACAGAAAATAGGATTTTTATTGGGGCTAATCCACATATTAAGATATATATGAATGTTAAATAAATTAATCATTGGCAAAAGTAAAAATGATGCCCATGTACCCTAAATATATGTTTAGAAAACATATCTAAAATTTGGAATGCATTTAGGTTTTTTTTAAACAACACGAAAGATGGTAAATAGTAGATATAGTATTTAACGGAAAATCCAACTTTAACGAAATAGCCCACATATTTCAAGAAAAAATATTAAAAAAATGAAATTTTTGTTTTAATGCATAGATGCATCATACACCGTCATAGGATGAAAATTAAATAGGTTCGAGACATTAAATGTTTCCGTTTCTCCAGAAAATAAGATTTTTATAGGCGTTAATCCACATATTAAGTGGTATATGAATGTTAAGTAAATTAATCATTGGAAAATTAGAAATGATTCCAATGTACCATAAAGATAAGTTTAGAAAACATATATAAAAATTTGGAGTGCGTTTAGGTATTTTTAAACAACAGGAAAAATGCTATTTAGTGTATATAGGATTTAACGTAAAATCCAGCGTTTTCATAGGGGATCCCATATATTTCATGAAAATTTATAAAAAATAGAATTTTTGTTTTAATGCATAGATGCGTCATACACTGACATTGTATAAATATTAAATAGGTTTGAGACCTTAAATGTTCCAGTTTCTACAGAAAATATGATTTTTATTGGGGTTAATCCACATATTAAGATATATATGAATGTAAAATAAATTAAATCATTGTAAAATTAAAAATGATTCCCATGTACCATAAATATATGTTTAGAAAACATATATAAAATTTGGAGTGCGTTTAGTTTTTTTTCAAACAACACGAAATATGATAAATAGTATATATAGTATTTAACGAAATATCCAGGTTTTTCATAGGGGTTAGCCCACATATTTCTAGAAAAATTATAAAAAATTAAATTTTTGTTTTAATGTATAGATGCATCATACACCGTCACAGTATGAAAATTAAATAGTTTCGAGACCTTAAATATTTCCGTTTCTCCAGAAAATAGGATTTTTATAGGGGTTAATCCACATATTAAGTGGTATATGAATGTTAAGTAAATTAATCACTGGAAAATAAGAAATGATTCCAATGTACCATAAAGATAAGCTTAGAAAACATATATAAAATTTGGAGTGCGTGTAGGTATTTTTAAACAACATAAAAATGCTAAATAGTGTATACAGGATTTAACATAAAATCCAGCTTTCCTTAGGGGTTAGACCACATATTTTATGAAAATTTATAAAAAAAACTTTTTTGTTTTAATGCATAGATGTGTCATACACCGACATTGTATGAATATTAAATAGGTTTGAGACCTTAAACATTTCCGTTTCTAAAGAAAATATGATTTTTATTGGAGTTATACCACATATTAAGATATATGAATGTTAAATAAATTAATCATTGGAAAACTAAAAATGATGTCCATGTAATATAAATATATGTTTAGAAAACATATATAAAATTTGGAGTGTGTTTAGGTTTTTTTCAAACAACATGAAAGATGGTAAATAGTAAATATAGTATTTAACGGAAAATCCAGCTTTTTCATAGGGGTTAACCCACATATTTCAAGAGAAATTATAAAAAATTAAATTTTTATTTTAATGTATAGATGCATCATACACCATCACAGTATGAAAATTAAATAGGTTCGAGACCTTAAATATTTCTGTTTCTCCAGAAAATAGGATTTTTATAGGGGTTAATCCACATATTAAGTGGTATATGAATGTTAAGTAAATTAATCACTGGAAAATAAGAAATGATTCCAATGTACCATAAAGATAAGCTTAGAAAANATAAGCTTAGAAAACATATATAAAAAGTGTGTTTAGGTATTTTTAAACAACACGAAAAATGCTTAATAATGTATAAAAGATTTAACGTAAAATCCAGCTTTTTCATAGCCCACATATTTCATGAAAATTTATAAAAAATAGAATTTTTGTTTTAATGCATAGATGCGTCATACACCGACATTGTATGAATATTAAATAGGCTTGAGACCTTAAATTTTTCCGTTTTTACAGAAAATAGGATTTTTATTGGGGATAATCCACCTATTAAGATATATATGAATGTTAAATAAATTAATCATTGGAAAATTAAAAATGATGCCCATGTACCATAAATATATGTTTAGAAAACATATATAAAATTTGGAGTGCGTTTAGGTTTTTTTCAAACAACAAGAAAGATGGAAAATAGTATATATAGTATTTAACGGAAAATCTAGCTTTTTCATAGGGGTTATTAGCCCACATATTTCAAGAAAAATTATAAAAAATAGAATTTTTGTTTTAATGCATAGATGCGTCATACACCGACATTGTATGAATATTAAATAGGCTTGAGACCGTAAATGTTTCCGTTTCTACAGAAAATATGATTTTTATTGAGGCTAATCCACATATTAAGATATATATGAATGTTAAATAAATTAATCATTGGAAAATTAAAAATGATGCCCATGTACCATAAATATATGTTTAGAAAACATATATAAAATTTGGAGTGCGTTCAGTTTTTTTTCAAACAACAAGAAAAATGGTAAATAGTATATATAGTATTTAACGGAAAATCCAGCTTTTTCATAGGGGTTAGGCCACATATTTCAAGAAAAATTATAAAAAAATTAATTTTTTGTTTTAATGCATAGATGCATCATACACCGTCATAGTATGAAAATTAAATAGGTTCGAGACCTTAAATGTTTCCGTTTCTCCAGAAAATAAGATTTTTATAGGCGTTAATCCACATATTAAGTGGTATATGAATGTTAAGTAAATTAATCATTGGAAAATTAGAAATGATTCCAATGTACCATAAAGATAAGTTTAGAAAACATAAATAAAAATTTGGAGTGCGTTTAGGTATTTTTAAACAACACGAAAAATGCTTAATAGTGTATATAGGATTTAACGTAAAATCCAACTTTTTCATAGCGGTTAGCCTACATATTTCATGAAAATTTATAAAGAATAGAATTTTTGTTTTAATGCATAGCTGCGTCATACACCGACATTGTATGAATATTAAATAGGTTTGAGACCTTAAATGTTTCCTTTTCTACAGAAAATTGGATTTTTATTGGGGCTAATCCACATATTGAGATATATAAGAATGTTAAATAAATTAATCATTGGAAAACTAAAAATGATGCCCATGTACTATAATTATATGTTTTGAAAACATATATAAAATTTGGATTGCGTTTAGGTTTTTTTCAAACAACACGAAAGATGGTAAATAGTATATATAGTATTTAACGAAAAATCCAGCTTTTTCATAGGGGTTAACTCACATATTTCAAGAAAAATTATAAAAAATTAAATTTTTGTTTTAATTTATAGATGCATCATACACCGTCACAGTATGAAAATTAAATAGGTTCGAGACCTTAAATATTTCCGTTTCTCCAGAAAATAGGATTTTTATAGGGGTTAATCCACATATTAAGTGGTATATGAATGTTAAGTAAATTAATCACTAGAAAATAAGAAATGATTCCAATGTACCATAAAGATAAGTTTAGAAAACATATATAAAAATTTGGAGTGCGTTTAGGTATTTTTTAACAACACGAAAAATGCTTAATAGTGTATATAAGATTTAACGTAAAATCGAGCTTTTTCTTAGGGGTTAGCCCACATATTTCATGAAAATTTATAAAAAATAGAATTTTTGTTTTAATGCATAGATGCGTCATACACCGACATTGTATGAATATTAAATAGGCTTGAGACCTTAAATGTTTCCGTTTCTACAGAAAATATGATTTTTATTGGGGCTAATCCACTTATTAAGATGTATATGAATTTTAAATAAATTAATCATTGGAAAATTTAAAAAGATGCCCATGTACCAAATATATGTTTAGAAAACATATATAAAATTTGGAGTGCGTTTAGTTTTTTTTCAAACAACAAGAAAGATGGTAAATAGTATATATAGTATTTAACGGAAAATCCAGCTTTAATTAAATTTTTATTTTAATGCATAGATGCATCATACACCGTCATAGTATGAAAATTAAATAGGTTCTAGACCTTAGATGTTTCCGTTTCTCCAGAAAATAAGATTTTTATAGGCGTTAATCCACATATTAAGTGGTATATGAATGTTAAGTAAATTAATCATTGGAAAAATAGAAATGATTCCAATGTATCATAAAGATAAGTTTAGAAAACATAAATAAAAATTTTGAGTGCGTTTAGGTATTTTTAAACAACACGAAAAATGCTTAATAGTGTATATAAGATTTAACGTAAAATCCAACTTTTTCATAGGGGTTAGCCCACATATTTCATTAAAATTTATAAAGAATAGAATTTTTGTTTTAATGCATAGCTGCGTCATACACCGACATTGTATGAATATTAAATAGGTTTGAGACCTTAAATGTTTTCGTTTCTACAGAAAATAGTATTTTTATTGGGGCTAATCCACATATTAAGATATATATGAATGTTAAATAAATTAATCATTGGCAAAACTAAAAATGATGCCCATGTACCCTAAATATATGTTTAGAAAACATATCTAAAATTTGGAATGCATTTAGGTTTTTTTTAAACAACACGAAAGATGGTAAATAGTATATATAGTATTTAACGGAAAATCCAACTTTTTCATAGGGGTTAGCCCACATATTTCAAGAAAAAATATAAAAAATGAAATTTTTGTTTTAATGCATAGATGCATCATACACCGTCATAGTATGAAAATTAAATAGGTTCGAGACCTTAAATGTTTCCGTTTCTCCAGAAAATAAGATTTTTATAGGCGTTAATCCACATATTAAGTGGTATATGAATGTTAAGTAAATTAATCATTGGAAAATTAGAAATGATTCCAATGTACCATAAATATAAGTTTATAAAACATATATAAAAATTTGGAGTGCGTTTAGGTATTTTTAAACAACAGGAAAAATGCTAAATATTGTATATATGATTTAACGTAAAATCCAGCTTTTTCATAGGGGTTATCCCACATATTTCATGAAAATTTATTAAACATATGTACTTGTCAGTTGTGCGTTTAGGTATTTTTATCCCTTTGTTTTGTGCATGTCTCTTTGGGTGACAACTGACAACTGACAAGTTTCACAAACATACGTTACAAGACGGACCTATTTCCACATTGACTGATTCGCTTGTTCAATTGGTGTTAATAAATAATTTATTACTCTTTGACTGATCGCTTGTTCATTTCGTGATGTTTTTTTTGGTCAAAATTCATTAATAATAAAAATTTTACTCTTGAGAAAACGTTTGCTTAATTACTAGGAAAGCGCTATATATATGGACTGAACATGTTCAGCCATCCCAAATTACTTCAAGTTCAACTCCAGTATAGCAATCTTTATTGAGAAATCCTGCGTCAATGAGAAATTCACCAAAACTTTATGTAGCTTCTCTGATCATGGTTCTTTTGTTTGGCCCGAGTCATGAACTACCACCGTTTTGGCCCGCAACCACCGTCACAATGACAAATAAACTTGGAGGTCCACTTCTTACGGTTCACTGCAAATCCAAAGAGAACGATTTGGGGGTTCACATGGTGGCTGCCAACACAGATTACTTCTTTACGTTTCAGCCAAATATATGGAAATCAACACTGTTCTTCTGCAGCTTCCAATGGAACAATCAAGTCAAGCAGTTTGATATATTTGATGCCATGAGAGATCAAGATGACGGTTATAAACAAAACTGGACTATTAGACTTTATGGCCCATGCAAGCTTGGTAAAAAGGTTAACTGTTTCCTATGGAAATGATTTCATAATGTATGATTGTGATGATAAATATATAAGGGATGTTTTTAGATTTATACAAGTTTGTTTTAATAAAATCAAACTAATCGAATTGCATGGAGTGTAAGTAAGATGCATTCAATCAAAACATGATTAAACCTAAAGAAGAACTATTATCCAAAATGAACGAAGATCTTCCTTCCACAGCATCATCATATGAAAACGCTTTGGCCAAACAAGAAACCAACTGCTCATGAATCACTTCTTCAAAAGGAAGCATAGTATTTGTCTCTCTTCTCAGAGATGTAACTTGTATATCAGCAATGTGCTCAAAGTACTTCAAGTCAGGATTTATGTGGAAGGCCAAAAATCATGGCTAGTGATTCCAGAGGATATACGAACCCCAAATAACACCAATCTTTCTATCCCTATTCCCCTACTCATACCCCAGTCTCACCTTTTGTGTCATGCACGCCATAAAGAGAAGCAAATTCGATCATAGACCACTCCAACGTCTCCACATAGTTCCTAGCACCAATGCCGATGCGATGCTGCGTAAGGAAATGATGGCTTGAGTCAGCTCTAAATAGTTAAGGTTAACTAAGAAGATGATTACTAGAACGGAAACCCAACACAAACAAACATTGCTCTAATTTCTTTTGTCAACACAAACTTACTAATATCGCTGATGGGATCTAAACGCCATGACCGAAACAAAAAATGGTAGAGTTACGAATACAAACACTAAAGACAGCAACATGAATAGTATATTCATTCATACATTGGCATCAAAGAGTCTGTGAAGCATTTCATCGTGTGCATAAACAAATTAAAAAACAAATCAAATATTAGCAAATGGGCTGTTAGAGCACCTTTAACCCTGTGGCTTAAAGGGGAGGTGGCTTAAGAAAAAAATATATAATAATTAGTGGGGTCCAGCAGAAACACAAACAACGCAGCCAATAGCTCTTGAATAAGCCATGGGTTTGGTGTGTTGCTTAGAAAATCGCGGGTTCCACTGACACGTGGCGGCCCGCGATTGGTCAGTTTTTTTTAATTTTTTTTCTTTTGTAATCAGAAAAAAAAAAATTTAAGCAATATTTTGGGTTGTTGGGTTAATGGTGCTCTTAGTATGACAAATTATTATGTTTTCAACCGATAATTCAGTTTTTAGATTCTAAGTACATAACGTTTAACTGTTTTATAAAAGTTTATGACTAATAATAGTCCTATTTGCATCATCGTAATTTTTCCTATTAAATTATAATAAATCACGTGTACTAGAATTTGAACTCAAATTTCTTAAGGCAACTCTAATCATAAGTCAACACTAAATTTTGGTGTTTTGGTGTTGAATTTTATTTTTCATATCCAACTATTACACCAAATTATAGACCAAAACTATGTTATATATTAACTTTTTAGTTTAATAAATCAATACATTAATTATTTATAGTTGAATAATCTTATTTATCTCATTTAATTTTATTTTCTTTTGTTAAAATTTGGTAAGTTTATGTTTCCACAGTTTATATAAAATAATAGTTTTGTCTTTTACTTAATTTATATACTATTTTTTGTTTATGTAAAATTTAGTTTAAATTAAATTTATGAAAAGAACTTTTATTTTGTTACAATTTCAAAATAATACTCATTTACAAACTGAAAATATAAAATAATATTTTAATGTTTAGTAATGTCAAAATAAAAAGGAAAATTATATTAGTTTACATATAGTTAAATGAAAAGTAATAAAATATATTATTTTAATATTTGGTGTGATTAATAGTATTATATCACATTCATTTTTATTGTTCCATAAAAAAATAAAATTACACTAATTTTATTGTTTTGGTGTTTTGTAGGAGTTGGCCTTCTTATAAGAACATTTATAAATTCTTAATCCAACCATTAATGAGACTTTTACATCAATACTTGTTTTGTTCACTTTATTACCTTTTTAATGAATATATTTAGTTATTATGTAGTCAACCCTTTGTTTTGTGCATGTCTCCTAGGGTGACAACTGACAAGTTTCACAAACATACGTTACAAGACGGACCTAATTCCACATTCACTGATTCACTTGTTCAATTGGTGTTAATAAATAATTTATTACTCTTTGACTGATCGCTTGTTCATTTCGTGATTTTTTTTGGGTCAAAATTCATTAATAATTAAAATTTTACTCTTGAGAAAACGTTTGCTTAATTACTACGAAACAGCGCTATAAATATGGACTGAACATGTTCAGCCATCCCAAATTACTTAAGTTCAAAACCAGTATAGCAATCTTTATCGAGAAATCCTGCATCAATGAGAAATTTACCAAAACTTTATGTAGCTTCTCTGATCATGGTTCTTTTGTTTGGTCCGAGTCATGAGCTACCACCGTTTTGGCCCGCAACCACCGTCACAATGACAAATAATCTTGGAGCTCCACTTACGGTTCACTGCAAATCCAAAGAGAACGATTTGGGGGTTCACATGGTGGCTGCCAACACAGATTACTTCTTTACGTTTCAGCCAAATATATGGAAATCAACACTGTTCTTCTGCAGCTTCCAATGGAACAATCTGGTCAAGCAGTTTAATATATTTGATGCTCCGAGAGACCAAGATGACGGTTATAAACTTAACTGGACTATTAAACCTGCTGGCCCATGCAAACTGGGTAAAAAGGTTAAATGTTTCCCATGGAAATGATTTCATAATGTATGATTGTGATGATAAATATATAAGGGATGTTTTTACCAAAAAAAAAACCAATAAAATTTCTAATAAAAGTCTTTTTCTGATGATCAACTTCTCAAAGACTTTGTTAATCTAGTTTCATTGCGTTTCTTTTTCCTTGTATTTGTTTAAAATGTTCTCTTATGAAGTTAACAATCTGAGATATTTTAATTTACTATTTTATTTACTTTAAGGTATATCAATATTTACAAGAAAAATATTAAAGATGGAAAAAGCCTTTCTACATATAAAAATATATAATCAGAGGTGATAAGAACTGTTGAGAAAAAGAATATTCATTTTAAGATTTGACATAATCAAACCCTTAGATAATTCTTACCCGTTGTCACACGAACTGGTTCCTTCGCCAAATCCTTTCAGACCAACAATTGCTCATACCACTTGTTTCACCTTTTTAAAAATAAAAATAAAAAAGATTGTTCTCCAACTTAGACCAAACAGCACAAGTGAAATAGGATCAAGCAACTAACAAACAAGGCAATACCTCGATGATCAAATAAAAGTCATTTTTATAATGATCAGCTTCCCAAATAGTCAAAGACTCCGTTAATTTAGTTTCTTTCGTTTCATTGTGTTTCTTTTTCCTTAGTTTAAAATCTGAGATATTTTATGATATTTGAATTTACTATTTTATTTACTTTAAAGTATTTCAATATTTACAAGAATAAAATATTATAGATGGAAAAAGCCTTTTAGCGTATAAAAATATATAATGAGAGGTGATAAGAACGGTTGAGAAAAAGAATATTCATTTTGAGATTTGACATAATCAGGTCCTTATATAATTGTATAAGGTAAAACAGACCTTATTAACTTCGACTAATATTACGAAAAAGTGAAACCATGGATCCTGCTGCTATAGTCGATGAAAATCAGACTAATATTACCAAAAAGCGACGTCCATGGTGGTGAGTCCCATAAACGATTCTTACCCGTTGTCACACAGAAATTGAATACTTTTATCTAGTCAACAGAAGTGATCACTATATCTACATAACAGTCGATTGTATTAACAAGTTAGGTTTCTCTCTTCTTTTATATACAAATAATTAATACGTTCTTTTGGTGGGTTGATGCAGGCTAAACAAATTCTTGATTTATGACATTGTCATGAGCGCACTCTTGATAGCCTTAAACATTGCAATATTTTTGTATATAAGACACGCCAAGATTCACATAGCTGTTCCACACAACTGGCACATAATCGAGGTGCTCTTGTGTCACTACTGCGCAACATTTATTTCTGGCGTAGGTTTATGGGTCTACATCTTCCACCAAAACATACCCGAAGGTTTCGAAGGCGGCATCATGGGTCCTAATCATGTCATCGCCATTGTTTTACTCATCATCTTTATCTATTCCATCTCTCCGGTTTATTCTCTCATTTTAGGTATACCTTCTGCATTATGGTTTGTTTCCTATTTGCTCTACTCTCTATCTGGTTTGCAGTGTTAATGTTTCTTATATATTATTATGATGACTCTCGCCTTTTTAGATTTATACAAGTTTGTTTTAATAAAATCAAACTAATCGAATTGCATGGAGTGTAAGTAAGGTGCATTCAATCAAAACATGATTAAACCTAAAGAAGAACCCTAGATCTACCCTTGGAATACACTCTGCCGAGTAAAGGCCGAGTTTATGGAATAAAATAATATTGGGCCAAAGAAAAAACAAATTGGGCCTTGAAAAAGCCCAATTCATTCATTGAACGAAAACAAACAGCTACGTCTTGTCTTATGAACCCCTAGAATACTCGAATCGGATCTCCAGTGATCAATCAGAGAGTCAAATTCGATCTCGAGCAAAGATGACGGAGGCGATGATAAGGAAGAAGGCAGGGATGGCGAGTGTGAAGGATATGCCTTTGCTTCAAGATGGTCCGCCACCGGGTGGATTCGCCCCGGTCCGATATGCTCGCCGGATATCCAATACGGGTCCTAGCGCCATGGCTATTTTCCTTACTGTCTCTGGTGCGTTTGCTTGGGGGATGTATCAGGTCGGCCAGGGTAACAAAATCCGCAGGTAACTGAAGGAGATTCATGTGGACATTTCGCCGTATTTTTCAAAATTTTATTGCGGAAACTGTTCATGTGTGTTGGTTGTGAATTTGAATGGAATGTTGATGATATTTTATAGTTAGTTTTAGTAGTGAAGCGTTCGAATTTGATTTTTTTAAGTGTTTCAAGTTATTGGTTTCATGCATTGGTGTTAACTTATGGAAGGAATAAGCTTTTGCTAAGTGATTGAATGTTATTGGAATGCTGATTTTTATTTTTTATTTTTTGTTTCGGTTAGTGTTCTATGGAATTTTGATTGTCCTTATTATAAGGATATAACGGATGTAGAATTTGTATTAGGAGATGTATAGGAATCTACAACCCCTTAATCATAAGCTACTATGATGAAATCAAAACCTAGTTGCATTTTGCTATATATGCTTGTGTCATCTGGCTTTTATCGCAACCTTTTTATCCTTTAACAAGATTTATTTGCAGTGTTTTTTTTAGTAAACAAGAAAAACATGTTTAATTTGTTCTCAATAAGTTGAAAGTTTTTTTTTAGTTTTTAGTGAGTTTATAACTAGATTTCATACTGTGTTTCCATGGACTTCCTTAACTCCCCCATTAGAGTTTCAATATCCTCGTGATGCTAACAAGTATTAGGTATATGTTTATCAAGTAAGTTATAAGGTTCTTAGCAAGTTTGATTTGATGGTGTAGGGCGTTGAAGGAAGAGAAATATGCTGCTCGTAGAGCTATACTTCCCATTCTTCAAGCTGAAGAAGATGAAAGGTAAAACATTTTATTTATAATGTATTACTTTTTGTTCTGCAACTTTCAGACACTAAGTAACGATGTTTGTGTTAAATAGGTTTGTGTCCGAGTGGAAAAAGTACCTGGACTACGAGGCAGATGTAATGAAGGATGTTCCGGGATGGAAAGTTGGCGAGAACGTTTACAATTCTGGTCGTTGGATGCCACCAGCCACTGGGGAACTCCGTCCTGATGTCTGGTGATATCTTCTAAGTTACTCACAAATGCATTTGATGATGATGGTGATGAATGAATGAATACTTCAATGTTGGTTAATAAATGTTCTTTGTTTTATCTTTTACATTGGGTAATAAGAGGAAGAATGATTCAACAGACACTTGGTTTTGCTGGAACTTAATCTGTGTGTGTGTTTGTGTAATTGTTTCAATGGTAAAATGAGACAGAAACAGTTTTTATCAATAAGAATGCGAGATTGGTTTAGTTTCTTCGGTTTATTAAATTGGGTTTTCAGTTTGGTTATGATTAACCTGTTCTTTTTTAATATTTTAAAAGGCTCCAGTGAAGTAGAACCAAATCAGTAATCACAAAGGAAAATTTGAATTAAACTTTTTCTAATAACAATTTGGGTTTGGAATTTGGTTACCCTTAAACCGGTTATTTGTAATTGGTCTCTGATTGTTACTTTTATCACCTTCTTAAAGAGGAATCTCAAGTTAAAAAGCAAAAATATGTACGCTCTCAATGGGTAAACATGATTACTCTTACAATCTAGACCAAGTGGTTAAGCCAAAGTTTTCTATAGTCATGTTGGTCGTCTTGAGTGTAATAATAAATTTATATATCAAACAATATTTGTTTTTGTTCAAATTCCCGCCTGAGGTTTCTTGATCTACAAGTAACAGAAATGAAAAGAGTATAGTGATCCACCACAACGCTCTTTGGGAAAACTAGAAACAGAAACCTATAAAATATACAGTTTATAACGAGGTAAAGCAACGGTAGCTTAGCACCATTAATTAGAGGCATTAGGAAGAATGCTGAAACAACTTCTCAATCATTGAGAAAATGGAAGTTGGGGTTATCAGCGAGCTCGGATACTGATTTCACATTCGCAAAGTCCTTTTCTTGCATGCAGTTGGCGATTTCATCAGTTTCAAAAGGGATGCTGTTGTTTTCACACAAAAAGTCAAATATTCATGAGACTAATTATGATCATGATGCCTTGACAATGCTTGGAGAGGTTTGTGAGTGAACTTAGCAAGTACCTGGAATCATCGTCTAATAAAAAGGAACGGCTCTCTTCATCTTCATTTGTCATTAGAAGTTTTAAGTTTGAAATCACCTGCATCAAATGCAGTATGAACACCAATTTTTTTTAAAAAAAAGTTCATAAAGGAGTGTCTTATCATGTTTAGTTTATCAGATCTCTGGGAAGATATTCAGAGCAATATACCTCTGGCGATAAATTATGATCGTTGTGGTCTTCGTCATTGCAAAGGGTACATATCCTATACAGTTGCTGAGTACTAAGAACCTGATAGACAAAGACAGATAAGAAAAAAGTTTTTTCTGCTGTCTAAAAGTTATTTGATACTTTAAATGTGAAATGTGACATCAGAAAAGCATTGGAGTTTACCGGGCAAAGGTTAGTTGTAAGATCGTCGTATGTAATTGTGGACTTCAGTTCAGTAACCTGAAAGAAGAAACCCATCAACATTCAGGAATGAGATAGAAGAGTGAGAGTGGTACACTGTAACACTGTCAAGAGAAAGGGTCCAAACCAGGAGCACTACGGCTTGTCTCGTAGGCTTGAGTTCATCCCAAGAAGATCCCACGAACTGCATTTTTAAGAGTAACAAGTGAAATCATTCCCTAAAAGATGTTTTGTTACTCAAAGTTGTTTTCAGATAAATGTAAACCTCTTCAGTCGCTTTGCTACACCATGAGTCTAACTCATCTAACCCTGCCTTCACTTCCTTTCCCATGTTGAATGTGCAGTATTCTTGTTCGAGGAGAAGACTGCATCGTTCAGATTTAATCAGTTGACGGAATGACAAATGATTTGTTTCACAGCTAAGGTTGATGAGGGGGATAGAAAAAGTTACCTGTTAAAGAGTTGAACGTTGATGTATTGGAAAGTTTGGCTGAAGATCTTCTGAACGAGAAATGGAGGAACCTGAAAGAGAATGTTTTTAGTAAGGAAGTTAAGCAGTGATGTGAAGCTTAAATACAGAAAGATAGTTACATAATTTTTCTTCCATGTGACGAGGTTGTAATTCAAAAGCCCAATAATGCTTTGCCAAGAGTTCTCTTCGGACAACATTTCTGGTTGGCCCTCTTTAGCTGGTGAATCCTCCTCAGATAACTGTTTTGGTGAACTTGACTTAGAGGGGAGATTCTCTTCAGATGACTTGTTCAGGGACTTCTCTTCAGTTGACTTAGGTGATTTATCATCTACTGATGACTTTGCGGCGACATTCTCTTCAGATGACTTAGATTTAGCAGGTGAATTATCTGCAGATGACTTCTTCAGGGAGTTCTCTCCAGTTTTCTTAGAGGGTGAATCATTATCTTCAGATGGCTTAGCGGGTGAATTGTGTTCAGATAACTTTGATGGTGATTTCACAACAGATGAGTCATGTGATTGTTTCTTGAGATCCTGAGTTATTATAAGAGAAATAATTAATGAAGTGATAATTTCTTCTATGCTAAGAGGAACTCAAAAAGTTAAGTTTTTTTGGTCGATCACCAAAGGGTATATACACCTGAATGCAGGAAGAAAGCAGGGAAGATACTTCTCTCTTGAAATTTTCTCTGATGATTCCATACATTGTTTCCACATAAGCCGTAAGCTGCTGTTTGAAAAGCAAAGCAGGATATCTAGCATCTACTTGTTGCACCACATCAGTTGAAAGGCTAGGAGAAGAGGTTGAACGAAAACCCTGCGACAAATACATTAGCTCTTAAGTGCTATGAAACATTGGAAATATATATATATATATATAATAGGAGTTTAGAGCTTGAAGAATCAAGCTGCATGGCCATCAAGACAACAGTTTTTTTTATCCTTACCTGAGTCATCTTTCCAAAGAAAGAAGTTGGCTGAGGAGGTTTTGTGGGACTTGAGCCAGTTGGACTATGTTTCAGGCTTCTTTGAAGCAGGAATAACAGAGTTGTTGTGTTTGTTAGCCAATAAGCCAAATGATTGTCGTCTTCCTGATTCTGAAAATTAATAAGCAGAGGGATGATTGCTTTTTAACTTCTAGCATTGGTCTCTGACCAAACAAGTAAATCCAAAACTTCTCTGGTTATACCTCTATTGCAGAACCAAAAACAGGAACAATTCGGTCAAAGATACTGGTTTTGTCTGCTTCGAATATTTTCCAATGTATAAGACATTTATAAATTGTAATAGCTGCCACAGGCTTCCCATGACTGAAACCGACATTTTGGGATACACACTTGAGAAGAACGTCAACAAATTCCTGAATCATTGAAAAACATGACAAAACATTTAAGCCAGCTAACACAAGCACAAAGTAGTATTAGGACTAATGTTTTTTGGCTAAGCACATACATGTGGTTGTTGTTCAATACGAGTAGATTCTGTCCCAGTTTTTTTAGCCGGTATAGGAGCAAGTGATTCCTGTAAGAAACGCTAAATATGTTTATCTATAAATACTCATGATGTGCAATAAGATGATTGAGCCAGTTCCACAATAGTTTTATCACTTACATGATGTCCATTCTCCTGCAGGAGGTTAAAAAAAAAAGAGTCAAATATTGCTTCAAAAAAGTCTAAACGGGAAGTATGAGAAATAGTAAAAAAAATGTTTACCGAGGCTCCTGTAAATGACACTTGTGGTGACATTCTCTGGGAAGTCGAATTAGCCAGCGCCTGCTTCCGGCGAATATGGTCTTCTGTTTCCATGTCGGAGACCCTTTCCTGAAGCCTATAGAGAAGAATAATAAAGTAATGCATACGTACTAAGTAGACATAGTGTAGAAGAAAGAGTAAAACCTTAGCATTGATGTCTTTGCTTCAATTAGCTTTGTCTCCGCATCTACAGCTTGCTTCAGCCTCTCCTCACAAAGTCTACTTGCTTCCTCATACTTCTTCTCCAATGAACTTACCAGTTCCTGTTGATTTCTTACCAATCAAATTAGAGATGCAGACAAAACTCAACACAATTATATAATATGGAACACTTACATTCAGGTCTTTGTTTTGAGCAACAAGTTCGTTGACCATCTCTTTATCAATTGAACCATCCTCTGTCAAGATCTCTTCTATCAAGATGCTTTTCCTTTCCTTTTGTCCCTCTGAAGAATTGTTCCCGTCTATCTTCTTCTCTAATGAATCTACTAGTGCCTAAAAAATAGTTTCCATCCATCAGATTAAGAGGACTAATAAAATGAACACACTTAGTTGAGGTTTTATCTGTAGAAAGGCTACCTTGAGCCGCTCGTTCTCAGCTGAAAGATTGCTCACGATCTCATAATCAGATGAAACATTCTCCTTCAACTGCTCTGTGATATTTGAGCTTGTTTCATCATGTTTTCTGTCTAATGCATCGATCTTTTCCTCCAAAGAACTTACCAACTCCTAAGAAATGTTATACTTGATGAGAATATATATTATCATTTTAGGAATGTAGATTGTGTAATCTTACTTTCAGCTGCTGATTTTCAGCTTCAAGTTTGATGATTGCGGTCTGATCAATTACAGGAACTTCTTGTTTTATCCGCTCTTCACTAAGCTTACTTACGTCTCCATCATTCTTGTTTTGGAAAGAACTCACCAACTCCTTATAAAGAAAGAGCATAAGACAAAAAATACATATAAAATCATAAAACATTATCTTCAACACATACACTAAATTCCGAGGAACAAAAGGTTATAGCATAGACTTTTTACGGACTAACCTTAAGCTGTTCATTTTCAGAAGAAAGATCGTTACTCATCTCAAGTCCCTTTGAAAGTTCTTCAATCTCAAGTTGCATGTCTTGTAAAGCGGACTGCAATTTTAAGATCTCTGCGCTTTTGGTTTCTTGAGTTTCCTTGAGCTTTAGTTGTAATGCTTCGATTTCTTGAGCTTTTGCTTCCTCAGTCTCCATCTGCACTAGTACACTGATCAGGCGCCTCATGGAGAACTAAAAAGTGATTGAGCATATAATGACTTTATGTGTACCCTCATCTGTTTCTCAAACTCTAAGTTTGAAGAGAGTTCTCCCAGTTGATTTTCCAGCTTACTCTTAGCATCTTGAAGTGCTCCCGCTTCTTTAGCAGCCTCAAGTAATCAAGAAACATAAAAAAATCTCAGCTAATCGATTACATCCCATGACACTAGAGACATTAAACGAAGATAGCGATAAAAGATACAAAAACATTGACAAATATGAGTAATTATTATGGAAGGTCAGCTTTTGTAAAGAGCAGATTTAGTGAGACTAATAAGAACTGCATATGTTAGTGAACGAGTAGTACCATTTTAAGATTACGCAATTCTCGTCGAGCAACTCTCACTCTCCAGCCACATTGAGTGGTGATAGCTGCTTTCTTCAATCTCACATAATGCCGATGACACAAACATCTTCTCATTTGACTCTGTGTAAAGAGTAAGTTGCATGTCATTTATACCCAAATAAGTAGATGCATAAGAAAATAAGAAAGTTAATCATTATGTAAGCTTAAACTTGCTTGAATAATGATTGCAGCTCTTCTCTTTTTCCTAAACTGAAGTTCGACTCGAGCAGCTTTTGCTCTCATCCCTGTCTGAACTGAACAAGCAGAAGAGCACAGACTCTTATAGGATTTATGGCAAATATAACTCCGTGCGTGCTTCTGAATTCTCAGACAAGCCACTTCTCTTCGCATCTTCTCAAACAAAACACGTGCAACTTGTCCTGTATTCAGTTTGACGAGGGAATAAGACAGACTGGTGACATTTCCTTGAAGCCAACAAAATATTAATACATACAAAACGCATGTATCATGTATTACCTCTACACAAGGCCTGAATATCTGTTGAAGCAGCCTGCAACAACAGAAACTTTTTGCGAGACTGATGCGTAAGGACTTTCCTCTGTATAATCCGTGCTGAACGGCCAAGAACTTCAGCTCGGTGAGCATCCAGTTCTGCCATTTGACCTGCCCTAAGAAACACCTTTGTTTTCCCGATCTAAGATGCAAGAAAAATGTTAATACTGATAATTATATCTCCAATTATAGATGTACCAGAAAAAGAAAGCTAAAATAAATCTTGTGCAGTGTTGGCCAAGTAACAAACATGTGGGAGTTCCGGAGTCCTTGACATGTTTTATACTAATTTCAAAATACAATAAACAAACTAGAAAAAATGAGATGAGATTATAAAACTGCACCTGAAAACCTTTGAGGTCCACTTTTGCTAGTAGCTTTTTGCAAGCGTCAACTTCGTCATTGCTAATAACAAAAAAAAAAAATCAGAACCCAAAGATAATATGAGAAACCTCAAAATGTTGGTAAAAAACTACCTTCTAGTTGTAGTCTCCGGAGCTAAAATTTTGAATCGGGTCAAGAATTCATTGAAAGGCTTCCTTGTGGGATATCCTGCGCAACTAATCCTAATGGCTTCCATAACTCCCTGAGATAAGAAAGCAGAATAACTAATCAGTTGCAAAACTGAAAGCTATGGTTCTCTGAAACACCAAAAGCTTACCCCACACCTAAGTTGCTGTAGAATATTAATGTTCTCAAAAATTTCTGGCTTAAGAAGGTTATTTGGTTTAACACATCGTATGTAGTGTGGCTCTGTTGTGCTCAAACTCTCGAGTAAAGATTGCAGTTGATGCTGTATTTTAGTACATGGTGAGAAACACATAGAGATATTATGAGCAGAACCAATAGTGACTAGACATTACTTCAGACCTTAAACTGAGAGCCTATTGATGAGAACTTTGATGTTTTGGATGATTCTTCTGACATTGGTGGAAATAATGACGAGACAAAGGAACATTCTGAAGAGCTCAGGAGAGCTTGATGTTCTCCAACAACATAATCTTTGTTTTTGTCCAAAAACAGTTCTGTCTGATAAGTGACCTGGAATTAAACACAAGTATAGTCATTGAACTACAGTAATTTTTCCCTTCGATTAAGACAAGAAATTAAGCAAGAGGCCTAGTTATGAAGAACACTAACATCACCAGCATAGTGAGAAATTGTAAAATCTGTTTGAGCCAATTTTGGCTTGGCAAAACGCTTGTGGTCTTTAAAAGTCTGGTATAGCTTTTGTGCAAAAGTATCATGTGTAGATCTTGGAAACATGCTGCAGAAGCAAACAAAGTACCAATCAGATTTTCTTTTGTAAATAAATAAAAAGAAAGCAATGACAAACATGAATTTTAACATTACCAAGCCTCATCTAGAAGAGCAATGATACCACCAGGTTTCTGTGATGAAATAAAAATATAGATATATATCAGATACTCAAACCTAGTGGTAAGCTAACAGTATGTGACTGCTAACCTTTTCAATAAGATCGAGGATATCCTGATTGTCAATGAACTCTATGTAACTCCAGTCAATCTCTTCTTTAGTATATTCTTCTTGCTCCATCTTGAACACGTGCTGTCAGAGAAGAGGAAGTAATGCATGAATATGGGTCAGCCAAAGAAACAAAAAAACAATCTATTGACATTGCCCAACCTGGTTGAAATGTTGCTGTAGCTTCTCGTTTGTCAAATTTATACAGAATTGTTCAAAACTGCAAATTAACCGTGAAAATGAGAAGAGATTATTAATAATAATAATTAAATAATATTAACCATAGAACTGCAAGGAACAGCCAAAAACCAAAATAATTACATTGTTATACATCACAAGAAAGCTTTTAGCGAAGCAACTTATATATGAGAAACTCGGTAACAGACCATCAGTTAAATCTTTAAAGAAGCTTAATCAGAGAGTGTAGAAGTACGAAGCAGTATAAAAATTCAGTTATCCGTTTCAGAGACTAACAATATCAGCAGAAAACAAAAGCATACCGGTTAAGCACCTGTTTGTCTTGAAACTCTCGAATCCATAAATATCCAGAACTCCAATAATGTGTTTTGAATTTGGGTCTTGGCCAATGGAATTATTGATCTTGGTCACGAGCCTGTAAACAAGATAATTTAAACCTTTTGCATAGAAACCCCAAGAATATACCTTAAAAAGATTTAGTTGTGGTTAACCTACCAATCAAACAATTTAGAATAGACAATTTTGGCTAATGCATCTCTCCCTAGAGCTGCACTATCAGGATCAAGCGACTTTGTAATGCTTTCATCACGAGTCACCATTACCCTTTTGCACAAGGAATCTTCTAAAGCTTTCTCATCACACCTGACACAAAAAAAGCAAGTTAAGGCTCTAATTATGGCTAACCAGATAACTGTTTGTGAGAAGCATTTACATGAAAAGTTCGGCTGCTGTTTTTAGATGGAACTTTGATTTTTCGTCCTTAGGTTCTGAAGCTTCTGATTCTTCACCCTTTACAAACTCAATGTTCCCTAGATGAAGGATTGCAGCTACTACTCGGAAGATTGCATCCTGAAGAAGTAGCATTTGACTAATGTTTTTCCTTATGAACAACTATAAAAAGAAAGTACCTGATCTTCAGAATCGATTCCAACAACTTCCATAGCTTTCTTTGTAGCTAGGTATTCCTTGGAATCATCAAGCCCATCCAATGCATAGCAATTAGACTGGTTTAGATAGCGAAATGTACTTGGTTTGTCTAACTTGTACCTCTCAGTTTCCTGAAACGGGATCATGAGAATGTCTCCAAGATTTCAGGGGTCATAAAAGAGATCAGGAGGCTTACCTGTTCAGGTGCAGCACAAAGCATGTAAAAGCAATGATAGTTTCTTTCAGGGTCAGAAACTTGACAAACACGCGACCTCTCTAACAAATATGTCCTGATGGCAGCTCCCGAGATTCTTCCTCTTTGATCAAACTGAATCTCCACAAATTTACCAAAACGACTGCAACAAAGGAACCTATGACTTAAATTTGGGTTCAAGGAAATTAACAAACGTGAGACTCATCCACTCCACCTTGAGTTATTGTTTCGAACGGTTTTTGCATTGCCAAAAGCTTCTAAAACTGGATTAGACTGCCAAAAAGCATGAAAGTAAAATCAGAGGAGGTAACTCACTAAAAGTCTTATGTTTTAGAAAATTACTTACCTCTAAAACTTGCTGCTCAACGGATCGTCCTTCACTCTCAGCTCTTCCTCCCATGTATGCGAGAAACCTCATGAGCATCTTTGTGCTCTCCGTCTTCCCAGCACCGCTTTCACCACTCACCAAGATGGCTTGGCTCACTCCCTCATTGATCATTTTCCTAAAAATTTATATTTTGGCGATGATTGTAAGGCTGAAAACCAAGTAATAGTGCAGCAAAATTAACACCAAAAAAGAAAAAGAAGTTGAAACCTGTAGGCAGAATCTGCAACCGCGAAAGGATGTGGACTCAACTCACCAAAAGGGGTACCTTTGTACTGTTTCATCGTATCAGTTCCATAAAGGTGTGGTAATCTTTTAAAGGGATTCACAGCTATCAATATATTTCCTGTATACGTCTGTATTCATCATGAAATAAATTTAGCTAAAGTGTTGAAAAAATAGTAAACGAAGTGTACGTAGCTGAAGCTTACATAGATTTCATTTGCATCATATCTGCACTTAAGATTGAGAAGAAGTCCTGGTTCATGCAAATAGGCAAGCTTTGTCATGTCGTCGACACCAAGTTCAGGGAACTCGGGGTCCTTGGGGTAGACAGCATTTACCTTTGCCACAACCTAAGAACACAGATGCATTAGATAAATACAAATGTGTTTTTGTTTTATCTAATAAGTTATTTACCGTCTTTCCAGAGCAGTTAACAGTGATTTCGTCACTGTTAGCTTCTTCTACTTCTCCATCTATCCAGGCTTCTTCAGGATCCTCCACCCAGACATGAGACCCTACACTTACTTTGGCTGAAGCAGCCTGCACATACAATCATATCATCAAAACAGCCAAGAGATGAATACTATAAGATTATTTTCTTCTATTTTCCTGTTTATTTAGAGCTTTGTTTTCTCTTCTCCATCGTTTTGGTAAATGCTCATTCACGATCAAATCAAATAAAAAAAAAAGGGAAGCCTCTAAATCAAGAAGCAGATGTGGCCATATATTGTTACAAATTTAGAAACTCAGACATAATTTCATACAGAGAGTGTGAAACCAAAAGGAATATATGATTTGAAGAAGCTGCAGAATGCAAAAGGGGACAAAGCTCATACCATTATGATGATGGAATCTGGTTAGATTTTTCTATGCTCCACAATTACAACGGAGATAAACATCAACGAAACCAAAATTTGAAAAAATCAAATCACAGGCATTCTCTGGGGGAAATTATCCAACGTAACGAACATTTTAGTTTCCTAGCTTCAGAATTTTCTGGCGTTTTTCTCTCATGGTAGAGAATCAAAATGTGATTAGTTTTTCTATTCTCTTCTTTCCCCCCATGGACGTTGGAAAGTGAACGGAGTATCATGAAACTTTCTGATTCCTATATTCACCTGCCTATATTACCCCTCTCCATTACATTAAACCGGTCTGGTTTATAATAATCTCGATTTCCACGGATCAAAGAGGAGGGAAAGAAGCAACGTCGTTCGCGTGGCATCTCTGTCGTTAATGGGCCAATTGTCATCCTAATGGGCTTTATGTAGAAAATCCATAAATTAACAAAAATATAACTCATAAACATAAGACGACTCTAAACATCTTATATATTAAAACATAAATCAACTTCATATGTGACTTTTTAAAAATGGACTATTACTAAAAAGTCATGTTACATTAACTCTCTAATAATCTTATCATTATTATATCTTATGAAAAATCATATTTATAATAACAAAGATATGCATAACAATTTAGTTTTGGTAAATTATCCCACACCTTCCAACTTAGCCACACAAAATATGTCAATAGATATAAGTTTAGGAATCTTCTATTATTTATAAGGAAATATGTCAATAATAGTTAAATGCATCCACAATATATTAACAAAAATCACAGATTCATAATATAGAATATTTATATACCCTAACATTTAAAAATTGAGATACAGCAGATTTGTGATTCAAAAATATATTTAATCAAGCTCTATTTATATTAATTTATCTAAAAATGAATTACTAATCTAACAAACAATAAAATATAGAAGAAGAAACAAACACATGTTTGAAAAACATGTATAATATAGAAAATTTGAAACAATTTATTTGATTAAAACACGTATTATATAATATTATTATGTTTGAAAAATATTTACTATACATATCGTAAATATGTGATTACTATAATATATATCAATTTACGAATGAAAACAAAATGTTTATAACTAATTACAAACGAAAATAAACACCCGCACGGTTGCGCGGGTTAAAATCTAGTTAGATTGTTAAAAAAGAAAAACATTAGAGAAATCATTATAACATTACATAAACATTAGATTGTCAAAAAAAAAACACTAGAGAAATCATTATAACATTACATAAACATTAGATTGTTAAAAAAAAACAAAAACATTAGAGCAAAATTATTGGGAGATCATTGTTCTCGGTCCTTAAAAAACATATATATATTATATATACGTATATAATTGTAGTTTAAGGATTTTATGGAAAACGAAAAATCTCTTATTTAAAACACTTTTGGTTTCGTTTTTCGTAAAATCCATAAAATCCTTAACCTGCAACTATATACGAATATATAATATATACATACATACATATATGTTTTTAAGGATCTAAAAGCTAGGACCTCCCAATAATCTTGCTCTTAGAGAAATCCATAAAATTAACAAAAGAACACGGAAGGTTCGTCTAAACTCATTATCAAAGTTATATAACATTACATAAACATAAGACGACTCTAAACGGCCATGGTGGTTCCACCACCAGCCTTGTGTTCGCCTGCATGAGTGTCTGGTACATGACCATGACTGTAAACTGTAGCATAGTCATGGTCTTTATATCCACGACCATACTTGCTGCTAAATGCACCTCCAGTTTTCTCAACTTTCCGTTGTCTTGCTCGTTCCATTTTCCGCTTTCGCCATTCTTCCAACGCTGTGTGGTTTAGAGAACATTTTTGTGACAGATCAAAACCTATTTCCGATCTAAATCACATAGCATAACACAACAAAGCTTATTGTTGTCAGTTTTACCTTTCAAACTTAATGCCTCGTTAGTGGGGAAGAAAGCTTTAACCCGTTTAGACAGATCATCGGGTGTGTTAAGCTTCACATCTTTCTGCTGCTCTGTTTCATCTCTTATGAATGGCTCCTGTTGAATTTCTTTGACCTATCATTCAAAGAACATTGGTCAGAATTTCTTCACTTTGCTAGTAATGATGGCATAGGTTGGCTTTCAGAAAAATGCTATGTTGTAAGCTTACTCTTTTAATGAGCTCTAAAGGTTGCATGGCGAGCCTAATCTCTCGGGCTTCCTTGATATACCGAAGCCGAGCTGCATTTATCAAAGGGTATGGATATGGTGAAGGAAAGAAACAAGGTAAGCCAAAGAGAACACAATGAGCACAGCAACTTCCAAGTGTTCTTATATTAAAGTCAACAGGGAGAATCTAGAGTATTCTCCAAAACTTGTCAACAAATGATTTGAAATCCTGTGAAACTTCGCAACAATCAGGCTATACTCAGAAGAAAACTACACAGACCTGAAATGATTCGGGTTGATGAAGAAGAGGACGATGATGATGACGTGAAAAAGCCGCGAAGGAGGAAGAGGAAGATTAGCACGTTGACCATCGTCAGAGCTATCGTTGCGTTCTTGAAGGGAAACCTCTTTAGCCATTGCTGATTAATATGATTCATTTTTTTGTTTTTGCTTAATTCCAAAAACTAATTGTGGTCTCTTCTATATCATTGTTTTCACAAATTTTTGGAATTTATGAAGATCAATGAATTCTTCTTCTACAGACTAAACAGCTGTTTGACTTTCGTTTTTGATCTTTGTCTTTTTTTTTTTTTTTGATCAACTATTTTTTGATTTTTGTCTTAAATCTTTGGTTGGACCCTTTAATTGTGAGATATCTTTCCTTTTTAGGTAATTTATGGAGAGTCATGAATCCAAACATTTATTACCTACTTTCCCTTTTTATTAAAAGGAACCAAATTATCTTCTTTATTTCTGATCAAAAGATGGATCATATTAGATACATTCATAATTAATATTGAATCCATTCTTATAATTCGTTTGTTATGTTGTAATTACAATGAACACAGTTAACGAAAATGCTAATAAATCAAGGCTGCTATGGTCACTAATCTGTTTCATCAAATCCCCTTTATCCAACGACTTTGTACGGGTTTCACTATTAGTTTCTCCTGAGTTTGTAATTGTCAATTTCTTCTATGTTGCATCTCAACTGAAATCAATACAAGTATCCTTCAGAAGGAAAAAAAAGGTAGGCATGTTAAAGATAGACTGTTAGTTGAAAATCTTCTGTTGGCTACTGAGATTGTTAAAGACTATCACAAGGATGATATTTCGCCTAGGTGTGCCATGAAAATTGATCTTGCAAAAGCCTTTGATTCGGTGAATTGGGATTTCCTTCTTAACACGTTGAGAGCGTTTGATATCCCAGACAGGTTTGTTCATTGGATTAAGCTATGTGTTTGTTCTCCTTCGTTTTCTGTCCAAGTTAATGGAGAGTTAGCGGGTTTTTTTCAGAGCAAAAGGGGGTTGAGACAAGGGTGTGCGTTATCCCCATACTTATTTGTCATATGCATTAATGTTCTCTCTAATATGTTGGATAAAGCTGCTGCTGGTAGTAGAATTGGTTATCATCCAAGATGTAGAAACATCCTCCTTACTCATTTGTGCTTCGCGGATGATTTACTTGTCTTCACAGATGGCTCTAAGAGATCCATTGAAGGTGTTTTGGAAATTTTTAAGGAGTTTGAAGAGATCTCAGGTCTTAAAATCAGTCTTGAAAAGTCCACCTTATACACGGCTGGAATTTCTGCTAATCAAGAACATGATATAATCACTAGCTTTCCTTTTGAGTCGGGTAAGCTACCGGTGAGATATCTAGGCCTACCTCTCCTCACTAAGAAAATGACTGCTTTAGATTATTTGCCTCTTGTTGAGAAAATCAGAAAGAGGATGAAGTCTTGGACGGGAAGGTTCCTATCTTATGGTGGTAGACTTCAGCTTATTAGCTCAGTCATTACCAGTTTAGCAAACTTCTGGCTCTCTGCCTTCAGTCTTCCTAGCAGCTGCCTTAAAGATATTGAGAGTCTTTGTTCTGCGTTTTTGTGGTCTGGTCCGGATTTGAAGACTAGTAAAGCTAAAGTTAGTTGGAATGACATTTGTTTGCCGAAAAAGGAAGGCGGTTTAGGCCTTCGTCCTCTTAAGGAGGTTAATAGAGTTTTATGTCTAAAACTCATTTGGAGATTGCTGTCTAATCATGATTCTCTGTGGGTTAAATGGGTTCATTGTTACTTGATACGAAAGGGTTCATTCTGGTCCATTCGTAATAGCACTGTAATTGGGTCCTGGATCTGGAAAAAGCTGTTGCGTTTGAGGGATTTGGCTCGGGGTTTCCACAAAGTTGAGGTCAATAACGGTAAGCGTGTATCCTTTTGGTATGATAACTGGTCGGATTTGGGCTGCTTGATCACTTACTTGAGGAGTGGGAGAAACATTGATATGGGTATCAGAGAAACTGACACGGTATATGATGTTTTGAATCACCATAGGCGAAGGAAACATCGAATCTCTTTTCTTAATGATGTTGAAAACGAGATTGATAAGGTTAAGAGGAGGGCTAGTTGTGATGATGATGTCTCTCTATGGCGTTCTAATGATAATACCTACTTGGCCAATTTTTCTACCAAGAAAACTTGGATTAACATCAGACATCCTCACCCTGATTGTCGATGGAGTAAAGGTATATGGTTCCCCCACTCTACTCCCAAATATTCTTTCCTTGCTTGGACTGCGATTAGAAACAGGTTGCAGACCATGGATAGAGTTAAGCAATGGAATAATGCGTCAAACGTTGATGGTGTTTGTGTTCTTTGCAAAATGGAGGATGAGACTTGTGGTCATTTGTTCTTCAGTTGTAGATACTCAAGTAAAATTTGGAGGGATTTGGTTCATGGCATTCTCAAAGATGAGTTTACTACAAATTGGGAAGAGATTATTGATATTATTTCTCATGCCAGAAGATGTCCCACAGAGACTTTTATCATTCGGTATGTGTTTCAATCCTTAGCTCATAGTATTTGGAGAGAACGAAATGCTAGGAAGCATGGAGAGCAGCCTTTGGATGAAAGTACTCTGTCCAAGTTGGTTGATAAAACTGTGCGGCTGAAACTTCTTATGGTTAAGGGGAAGGGTAAGAAGTACTTGGAGGATAGCTTACTGATTTGGTTTTCAACTAGAATCTGAAGGGAGCTTTGGTCTGTTTGGAGAGGTTTCTGCCTGTATTGCGGTTCTCTGTGAGTAGTCCATACTCTCCCCTGGTTATGTAACTTTTACTCTTTTTCCTAATCAGATTTTTGTCCCATTTGGGTTTTATTTGATTAGGTTTTAATGAGGAAAGTTATATAGCCCCCCATGCTTGACTTGTTCCATATGGTTAAGTTTGAGGGGGAGAGTTGTGATGAAATTTTTGTTCTTTTATGGTTTTAAGCTTCTTTTGATGTAATAGGTTTCTAATTTCTTGATGCTTTGCAAAAATGTGGCACTCGATGTAAACATGGTTTTGATTGAATATAATTTTACATTCATTCAAAAAAAAAAAAAGGTAGGCACGGACTACTCTTGACGGTGAGACCTGAGAGGCATCTTCTATTCATGAATCTTGTGCAGAATCTTCAGTGCTGTCATTGCTAGGTAAACCGAATATCCTGAGATTACGGTCCATCGAACCGACTGCTACGTATTTGGCGTCAGGACCAAACTTAACGCATGTTGCTTTACCTGCAAGTTAATGGATTTTTACAATGTATAGACTTCAAGAAAAAAAAGGACTTCAAAAGCTTGCTCATATCACATACCTGTACCGGACAGATCAGGAAGTGTCTTGACTGGGTTCCACTCTGCTTTTACACTGGCCGTTTGGAATACTCTGAAATGTTGAAACGCACAAATGTTATTATTAAGCAACATACACATACACGGCATGTTCTAGAATTTCTTAGTTTTTTTTTTTTTTTTGAAACACACATATATTAAATGCCAATAAGAGTTCAGTTGGGTGCAATAAAGTCACCATCACAGGTTCTAGAATTTCTTAGTTATCGAATGCATTGTGTGTATAAATGTAAACCTCACCTTATATCTGAAGCAGCAATGCCAAGATAAGATCCGCTATGGTCAAACTCCACTGCAAATGAATTTCACCCATTGTCTTAGAATTATGAATACCACAATCAACAAAATGGACTAGTGAGAGGTTCTCAGATAGTTGAATACCTGAGTTTGCATCTGGAAATTCAAATGTTCGGAAGTTCTTTAGCTTGCGTAGGTCCCACAGTCTAACACCATCCTGCGCAGCAGTCTGAATAAGGAAGAAAGACAAATTAAGTCAGTAAAAGTGGTCGCCTGTAATATTCGTCTTTCTCTTTAGTTGGGTCAAAGTACCCACCGCGAGGAAATAGCCGTTTTCAGAGAATGATACAGATGTGATTTCTCCAGTGTGTCCACCGAACTTCGCCACGTTTGCCTATTACCAAATAGAGAAAGATTAAAATAAGGTGGGAATTAATGGAGAATACTAAAACGTTTGATGATCTCAAGAGTTGATGAATAAGGAAGATCAGGGGATGTTACCTGACTCTTTACATCCCAAATTTTGACAATGGATTGAGCAGTACCAGTTCCAAGAATGAGACCATCGGGATGGAAAGCAGCAGCCGTGTAATCCACCTTTTCGGAACCATCTGTTACCTGAAATAATAACAACTATGAGAAAGACACTTCGACGAGTGCAAATTATGTTTCTCATGCTTTCTATAAATATTGTACGAAGAGAAAAGCTGAAACTTGAAAAACAGGTATCAGTTGCTTGTGGATAAGAAGTTTGCGAACCTGGGCAAGGCATAAACCGGAGGACATATCGTAGAAGCACCACGTACTGTCAAGCGATGCCGACACAAAGTATTTATTCGTTGCATGGACAGTGACAGCTCGCACCTGAAACACACACATCATTGTTTTACGTTATAACAGGACAAATGCAGTACTACAGGTAAAACTGCATGAGACTGTAGCCTAAGTTCTTCAGTTTCATTCTTACCTCTGCAGAGTGATTTTTCAATATATGTCTACATGCATAGTTACCATCCTCGGAACTCCCCCAGATACGAACTGTCTGCAGAGTGTCAAAACACCAAAACTCAGACGAATAGAGAGACCACAAACAATCACTGGTACGAAAAACAAAGTTATGTATGAAATGCATCAAACTAGGCATTAAACAAAGATAGCATCACGAGTTATAAGGTTAAGTCAACTTTTTATGGGGACATGTAACACAAGGATCACTTTAGATAGTCTCATCAGTTTTCAAAGATGACATGATGACTTTTACAAGAACTAGATTTCACAGTAGCTGCGTGAGCAGCAACTAAAAAGATTCTAGACGCAACTAAAAAGATTCTAAACTTTATATAACAAGTTCATTTTCTCTACACTAGTAAAAATCATGCACTGCTCAACAAAGGACGATAGATATTCCAGCACAGATGCTTCACAAGCACTACACTACACACAGAAAAATTAAACAACCATCGGACTTCAAGCCTGCATATAATATTTTTGGCTTACCTTGTCTGACGAAGCAGTCAAAACAAGATCGGTGTCACCTACAAACTTAATACTTGTAACCTGCAAAGGAAACAATACATGTCAAGCACAAAACTAAAGAAGAAATGAACTTGTTATATAAAGTCTAGATTAGAAAACTGCGGCAAAGTAAAGACCTTCTTTGAATGACCAGTCAACGTTGACAAGATTTGTCCTGATGGACGATCAAAGAGAACGGCAGTTGTATCGATTCCTCCGGTCGCAATAACATCCTGATAATCAATTCAATGCAGTGACTTAGTGACTTTCAAGAACGGATAACAACATCAAGTGATAAGCGGCGAGGATCCAGTTATCAAACCTTAGAATGTAGGATGTCCATTGAAAAAATACCAGGTTTGCTGGTCTTGTGAAGTGGATGGCTTGAGAGTTGGGTGAACTTCTCCAGATCATCAATTGAAGCCAATGTTGGAGGGATCTAGCGAGGAAAAAGTATAAAGACAACAGGTCACGCGCAAAATCTTTCAAAACACAAAATACAAGTCTAGATCCTTTGAACGTTATGAACAATAAAATACAGAGTTAGCATGTAATTCTCTCATGAACTCGACTTTCCAACCAAGATACCAATGGATCTGAAGGTAGATGTATTACCTGTCTCTTTTTACGTTGCTGGGAAAGAGCAGCATTACAATCTGTCAGTTCTGTAATAACTTCAGCCGAAATTCCAAAGCAGATTTTCTTCGCATCAGGACCTTGTTCACCACCATCAGCAGCTATTTAAAACATAGCAATTTTGTTACAAGAAAATTGACTACACAGCCAACTTATTTTGATAAGAAAATGTCCAGGCATAATGTAGACGCATACCTTGATTACCATTACTAAGAGTAGCATTCGCAGTGGTAACTTCGGGGGCTGCCGGTAACTGCCTTTCGGCCTCTGAAAGCAATTGTCGTGCCTCGTCTCTTTCTTTTTTAAGTCTAGCAATCACACGACAAGCAGCATCTTGCTGCAAAGAGAAGGTAAAGTGTATCCCAAAAATCCATCAATCACCTTTATCACTAATAATTAATGGAAACGTCAAGAAAATAAAACTGAAGTACATAAGCAATATTCATAGATGATATATCAGGTGGTGGCAAATTACCTGATACAAAGCATGACTTAGCTCTTGCCTCGCAGTGTGCAGTTGTTGTTCAAGTGAAAAATTTGATAGGATCAAACTATCCCATTCCTGAAAGCACAAAATATATATGAACTTACGCACTTATTTGGCAGAATCCATCATAACAGTAAACAAATACTGTGTTGATAGCAGTAAAAAACTGAACAAATGATTCAAGTAGCAGCTGTACAGAAGAGTAGAGTCAAAAAATATGCTATGTTAAATAACTTAAACAGACAAGTGAACCTAGCCCTTTATACTCTATCAAGTTCTTACTTCTTAGATCCACATAACTAACTCTACATGATCCTTAATGGACAGACACAGTAAAATTTTCAGATTCAATAAGAAGAAAAGAAAATAGCAAGCTTACAGTCTGGAACGATCCGAGCAATCCAGGGATGCTAGCTGTGTGTAATGGTTTTGGTTTTACAATCTGCAAAACAGTCCCAGAGAGCGAATCAGACTATAATAAGTTTCTGCAAACATACGAAAATAGTTCCATTAGTTGCATTACCTTTCCAGTTTTGATAGCAACAATGTCATCAATGGTATGTGGTTCACCAGTAACTGGACATTTCCCATAATCCTATACAGAAAGCACTTCACAAATTATTACCATACAAGTCTGACTACTATGCACTATATCAAGCTGATAAGGATCTTACTAGATATGAATCTAATCACGGCGAAAAGCTAAGAGCTTACTGATATATGACTCTCGATTAGCCGCTTCTCGTAGAGCAAACCAGTCTTCTTCGAAACCACAGGCACTACTGGAACTTCGCCGGAAACTATATGAGAAATAAACAAGAGTGAGACATTAGCCAGAGTGAAACCCTAGATTGGCAAATAGAGAAGTCTTACTTGCACAGTTCATCTTAGTATGAACGAAGACGAGGAATACGAAGACGCAGCAACAGAAGACTGATTGGAATGAGAAGACGCAGCTGCTTGGTGGCTGAGCTAGGGTTTATCTACTCCGCTCCGGCGCTAAGCAAACAAAATCGCGGAAGCCGGCAGGAGGAGGAAGACGGAGAGATCAAAAAAGTTGCGCCTTGGGCAATTTCGACTTTTCTTGGATTTAGGCCTTTCTGACTTCGCGATTTGGGTAAATATGGGCTTTTATAAAGCCCATCAGTAAACGGTGCCGTTTTTTCTTTATATAAAGAATTGATAATATGCAACAACAATTATCTTAAAATCCATTACTGATGAGTGATACCACAATTTTTGAGAGAAAATTGATCTTGAACATAACCACACAAACCTTATTATATATATACAAGGTTTTAGGTCACTTCAATTTATTTTTGTTTATGAAATGTTACATTTTTGAATCTACAATCTTGTCTGAGAGTGGTTGTTAATAATACATTTGCGTGTGCAGTATTGCACTCAAACCTTTTGTTGAAGATGCTCATACATATCTCCAAAGTATCGATTCATCGAATCAGCTTTGATCTCAAGCTGTTTCTTTTTTATTTCTGCCAACAAAAGTATCTAGCTATTTACATTTCTCTTTTTAATTAGTTTTATTGCAACTCCCATTACCAATTTCTCTGAAGCTTGTAAATATTAAATAAATAAAAAGAACCTTGATATGCATTGTACTAAAACAACCATTGTGGAATCGAATCTCGGGTACACTTTAGGTTCGGGGGAGGGGGAGGGGGGATAACTGGATACTCAGGCCAATGATTTTCAATGCTTCACACTTCACAGAGCCGGAGACCTTAAGATATTCACAAGACCAAAAGTCATTTAAAAAGACTACGTTTTCTCTTACGTACAAAGATTCAGTGTTCAATTATAAATAAAAACCAGAATATATATATACTAATTGAGTTGTTATACTTTATTTGTTTGTACTTTGTATAATTGTATTAATATTGTTGTTCTTAACATTCACTCTAAAACGTGGCATGGCCTGTCCTTACGTTACCTCGATCAATATTCTGATCTACATACTTATCTTTTCACAAGTTCTTTATTATCAGTCTTTGGTTATGGTTGTGAGAAAAACAACAATATAAGAAAATGACAACTCGGAGCACGGTATGCTAAAAATATCACCATCACAGAATTTTTATCCAGAGGAAACCATTTTCATATGAAATTTTTAGGTTTCGAATTTAGCTAAGCATCACGTAACTACTTTCATCATAATGTAAAATATTTGACTTTGTACGTTCTGATTTATGTAATTTGTCAATATATTTAATTTCACTGACCTGGTCCTCTTTCCACGTCTTATCAACATGAAAAAATAGCCAAGTAAATAAATTAGAAAATAAAAAATAATAGATAGAAAACATATATTACTAAAAATAAAATAGAAAAGCCAATTCTATAAATAAAAAAGCTTAATTTAGTGCAAGTTTCAGTCAATAGGTCAAAATAATCGGAAACAAAAGAATTGGGTCAAACTCCATTACAGGTCAACCAAGTCACCACTATGGTGGGACCAATTTCTCCACGTCAACTCAATATTAGCCATTCAGAACACGCCATGTCACGCTTACAAGAAACTCTAGGACCAGCGTGTTTACCGTAATTTCCACGTGGCATTTCTCAAGGACTTATTACATTAACGCACACTAGTACTTTACATACATGTAGATACATACACATATACATACACGTTTAACAAAAACTATATATAACTTGGTTACGTTAACTTGCATAACCTCCAATTAGTTTCTCCAGAAAGCTGTAAGAACATTTTCTTTTCTTCTCTGTCTTAAACAGAATTGTTTTTTTTTTTGTTCTGTTTGATTAATTATTAACCCTTTTCCCCCCTGTATTAATTCTACGGATCTTCCTGTTCAGATACATCACTCCTCCCACACATTCTACAAAGCATTCAAGAAGCCTTTCTTGGGAAATTTTCTCTCTTGATCTTTCCCAGAAAATCTTGGCATTACGTTGGGGTCCATAAAAACAGATAAACATGTCACAGGACGTAATTTCGTCGCATGAACAGCTCTCAATGGTAAAATTCTTTTTGTTCTCCTTCTTAGTTTATATCTTCGTCAATGATTTCGTGCAATGTTAATTGTCTGTATTTGAATCTGCATTGATCCCTTGAATGCATGGTTTATCTTCTTTATGTTTTGTATCGAAAACATAATATACAAAATGTTTTAAATTTTAATTTGTTGATTAGGCATGCGTGCATGTGTCAAACTAACCGCTCGAAAAAAATATCTATCATCTAGTGACCGAATTTAGGTTTATATATTTGAATGGAATAATTATTCTATTCTAAAATCTAAGTTTCATTAAGTAACATCGTTTTCTCAGTTATTCCATTTTATCTTCTTGTTCAATTTTTTTCATTGCTTTTACTTTCTTCTTCTTCTTTTTTTCTGTGGTTATTCCCTACAATTTTGTCCATCTCC